>APFE030515595.1:360752-371799 GCA_000404065.3 Pinus taeda
GGGGGGGGGGAAGGAGGCATGTCCACATCATATGAGTTGATGTCTACAAATATATAGTACACAAAAATTATTAGACAATTTCATTAAACAATTTAATAAAACAAGTTAAATAACACGCTAGAACAAATTTTATTCTAATTCATTAAAACAAGAAAATAAAACAAGATTAATTTAAAGAAAAAACTAATATTACCTCTATCATATGGAGGCTCAACTGTCGTAAAGAAGATGTTGGGACACCCTCTCTAATGAATCCCTATGTACGGATACCCCAACACGACAAAATCATGGTCATCCACACTGGGTAGTAGCACTAGTGTCTCATCCAAAATCCTGGTCAGTAACTCCGACATGCCCCTCTTGAGAATCATCTTCCCCCACATGCACATACGGGTCTCAATGATCGACCTAGGAGGGAAACGATCAAATTTATGCCTCGTCTCTAGAAACTTCTCAAAAAATAAACAAAAAAGAGTGGAAGCAAAAGAGAAGGTCTCCCTCCCCTATCTCAAGAATGCACGGCATCTATCTAAAGTCGTGCAACACTGCCTCAAAAAAATGGCATACCATCTGATGCAACATGACACCTGAATCAAAGAATCAACATAATACAAAAGATAGAAAGTAATCCACTTCCCATCACCACAAGAATGTGCAATGGTGTTGACTTATAATGATAGACACCTAGCCTCCTATGTATCAAAAAACAAAATTTGTAGTTGTCCACCACAAATCTGAAAAAATGATGGATAGGCCGCATGAGGCCCGACATATCTCTGAGTGTATGCAAGTTGACTCTCAGTTGCAACAACATGGGGGACATCAGGGAACTAGGGAAAATCCTCCCCTCTCTTGGATAAAACAGTGATAAAGTATATGTTCTCCTCAGTGGGCCTATACCACAACTCAGAACTGACACGAAAATTATGTCGTTGGACATTCCAATAAAACATAGTGCACCTTCAGGGATGTTTCCTCCTCATAGTACTTGAGGAGGCCTACATTCCTCAAGATCACTCAAGTCACTGGAGTCATAAGGCGAGCATATACATCCCTTTCCCTCTCTCTCGCCTGCCATGGTTGAACCATATTGTATCGGTCTGCCTGCTACTCCTGCGCCTATTATTGCTCTCTTTGTTGATGTCTTTACTAGATGATTGTCATATAAAATACATCAGCTTCATAGATAAAATATATTTTTTATTTATTAAATGAAACATGTATTTATAACTATGGAAGCATAACTTTCAATTTAAGAAAAAAATAATTACCGGTGCACTCAAAACACAGTCAACTAGCCCCAGTGTGTTTTCAACTACACCAGTAACGGTGCACACATAAGTATAACACACAACGGGTGTTCTAGAAATTTAACTCTTCATAGCGATGCAACATATTTGTGCACTAGTGCACACATATAACCTGTTGGCACACATACGATACGTTTAGGTTATCGAACACAATGAGCTATAGGAATATATTCAAATATTTATTTGTGGTGCACTTGGTAAATATAGATGCACGGTGAGTGATGCACCAACACACAATCTGTCACGTCTTTCCTAGTGCATTTGTATTTACAAAATGCACTGCTGCAATGGTGGTTTGTTATGTTCCTGCACCGAAATGTGATGCACCCTATAAATTTACTGGGCGCACCACACCCAGTGCGAACTGAACATATCAAATGCACCACGCGCTGATTTTTTGTTGTTGCAAAAAAGATGATAAATTCAACCTAGTTTGCAATTCTAATCTGCTAAAAATTTAAATTAGAAAGAAAAAAAGAGATTACTTCAACATTTGGTCCTCAAAGTGGCATTGTGGACACGTAATGGAGAAAAACAAATTCTCACATCCTTTAAAAAAATTGAAAACTCAAATAGTGACCATGGTACTAAAAGGTGGCAAGAAAGAGAAATATTGATGTCAGGGCGCTTTTACATGGAAAGAGTGGCACCGTTGCTTTAGAGCTCTCCCGCACTTTAGATGGTAAAAATGAAAACTATGACCACGAGGGTTTTTTTATTTAATCCTCTTTCAATGCATTTGGCAAGCACACTAGGGAAGTTAATATTGTCTTAAATTGATATGTTTTGTCTTAATTGTTAATTGTCTTAAATATGAAGTTATGTCTTAAAATATTTTTGTCTCAAACTATTTTTGTCTTAAATATAAAGTTGTCTTAAAATAATTTGTCTTAAAATATTTTTGTCCCAAATTGTTTTTGTCTTAAATATAAAGATTGTTTAAAACATTTTTTCCTTAAATATAAAGTTGTCTTAAAATATCTTTGTCTCAAACTATTTTTGTCTTAAATTTAAAGTTTTGTCTTAAAATATATTTTTCTCAAACTGTTTCTATCTTCAATTTTATATTTAAAGACAATTCAATTGATATTAAATTTTAATGAAATAACTAAAATAAAAGTATTTTTTTAAGACAAAAAATTATTTTGTCTTAAAATGCCCTTCATATAATAGTGACATAATAAGTCATTTACTTAGATTTTTTTTTTTATTTTATTATTAAATATTTATAACTAAACTAACCATATTAATATAAATTTAAAACAAACTTTTAAAACTATATTATGACAAATTATTTTAGGAAATTTTTCAAATTAATATATCATAATAACAAAATAATTAAAATTATTAAAAATAAATCAAATTTAATAGCAAAAATATAAATACTCTATAACACCTGTTTAATTTTAATTCATTAACCGCTTTAAATGATTTAATGATTTTAGTTTTATTAATCCTTAAACGTGATTTATTATATATCATATTAATAATTAGAGTGATTATGCTTCTATTAATCTTTTCAGAGTGGAATACGATTTATTATATTTTATTAAGAGAAAGTTTGGGATGTTATAATTTATTTTATATTTTTGTAGTAAATTGTATCTTTTACTAAAATAATTATAAGTAATATGAATTATGTGTTGGATTTTTTGTTATTGGTGTTGATCCAACACTCTTGTGTGTTTCGGGTATGTTCTTAATACTAGCTATGTCTCTGTTTACTAATATCTATAGATTTTGGTATAATGGCAATCGTGACTCCAACAAGTGATACCAGAACATTATATCTCTGTTTACTAATACTTATAAATTTTGGTATAATGACAATCGTGACTCCAACAAGTAATACCAGAGCCAAAACTCTAAAGTTCAAAACACCCCTCAAGATTATTGCTATAAATCATCCCCATTGATGTTGCATACAGTACCCTACACATTTTACATGCCATTTATTTTAATAATGAATTAAGAAATCCAAATTTCGTTGTCATTGCTTATGAATATGCTGTGAAAATGTGAATGGCCAGAGCATTTTTTTTTTTGCCTGTGCTCGCCATGCATGCCTCACTTTTCCGCACATGCACCCTTGTGGCTTCTTGGAAAAGTCAAGTAAAATTGGATGGATGTTAAACGTGCACACAAATATATGGTCGGACGCGGTGTTTTCCTATAGGGAGAGCCTATATATTGTAATCTTGAGTATTTGGTTCTGTCATGTATTTGGCTCGCTGGTTCAGTCCAAGTATTTGGAATTGTAATCTCATCTTGCTGGCTGGTTCTGTCAAGATGTTGGTTTCGATTCAAGCGATGAGGAGCGAAGACAAAGAGTGTAACAGGCATTCTAATGGAAGAGGGTTCTGCAATGAGAAATTGCTGCAAATGAGTCGATACATGGAGTCTGCTCGTAATTATTGCAAAACCAAAGGGAGGGCGTTTCAGGTGGTGCTGTGCAACGCTGGATTGAAGAAGAAGATGCAGGGGAAGAGCAAGAGTTGTGTGAGTAGGAAGGCCGTTATAGCCTGGCACTCTAGTGTTCAGCGCAACATAACAGTGAATGCCCATGGAAGAGGTTTGATGTTACTCTTAAATTCGAAACCACCGCCATCATCAGCTTCTTCACACACATTTTCATAGAGATTACTTTGTTACAGTAGGAGGATCTGAGCCGCCATCATCAGCTTCTTCACACACATTTTCATAGAGATTACTTTGTTACAGTAGGAGGATCTGAGCAATTCAATCGTAGAAGGGCATTAACTCTCTGCGAAGTTGTAGCAGTCAAAATATATATGTAAATGTAGGGAGTTCCTAAATTATCAAATGTAATTGCTGTATTTTCGTTTCAATGTTTCATAGGAGTGAGGTATCATAATATTTTCTATTCTGCCATTTTGGTTTTCTAATTATATATATATATGAAATTGTAAATTTTAAAATATTTTCAAATAAGAACATGAGAAATTTTTTAAAATTGTGAAATTTATCATTAAAATAAAGATTTTTAAAAAGTGTTTTTTTATTTATTTTTCAATTTAATTTATTTAGAATCTAATAAAAATTCATTGAAATCATAAATTTACTCAATGATTTTTTTATAATCAAAATGCCTAAAAATTTGTGGAAATACTAAATCATATATAGTCAAAAAACTAATTTAAATCATACACATATATATTTCATACCACTATTTTTATTAGATTCCGAAAAAGAAATAGACCAAAACCTATAAAAAAATTCTCACATATAAACAATGCACTCTATTTTAAAAATTAAACCAAAAATAAAAATTGAAATACCCATATTGCAAATAATAAATAACAAGGGTACTATTGTCAGTGTGATGTCAAGGATTGACTAACAACCCACATGTCACTTGCATGTTTGCAGTGTGGTTCAGGGAGTGGTGCCTGACATCACACTCACACCACTACCCCTATTATTTATTGTTTGCAATATAAGATGAATAACAAGGATTCTAATGTAGGTGTGATGTCGAACATTGTTCTGCAACCCACATGTCACTATTGTGTGGTGTGTGGTTACAGTGACATAAGCTTATATATGTGTGTGTGTGTGTGTGTGTTTTAAACCAGCTATCAAACCAGCTAATGTGGTTCATCAATCCCAAAGTATAAATATAAGTATTTCATTTTTATTATATTTTATTTCAATTTTTTTAAGCTTATATATATATATATATATATATATATATATATATATGTTTCAAACTAGCTATCAAACTAGCTAATTGGTTCATCAATCCCAAGTGGTTCATCAATCCCAAAGTATAAATAGCAACGATGCATCAAGGTCTAGAATTATCCATTAAGAATTAGTTATTAAATTAATTAAATCAATATTAAGTTCTAAACTAGTTGTTAGGAATAAATTATTTTATAAGAATATTTTCTTTTTGTAAGCTTTGGTAGGACTCTCCTATTTTCATGTCCATTACATACCCCACTACAGGGGAAGGGTAGCCCAAGATTTGAACCCAAGACTTCTGGTTCGGTGAGACTTCATTTCCACGGCCACTGACGCTTGAGCTACCCCATGTGGACTATTTTATAAGAATATTATAAGAATTAACTAAATATTATTATATAATACAGGGTTAAAATTTATTGAAAGTATTAGCATATTTATTTATGATTTTATTAATATAAATTGATCAATAATTTTTTAATTAAAGAATTTAATAAAAGAATTCATTTAAATAGGCTATATATTTTATAATTGAATTAAAATTAAATAGAATAAAATAACTGATGAAATTATAAAAGAGAAATAATGAATTTTTTTATACATACTATTTATTAAGATAAAAATAAAATAAAAAAGAGGAGAAAGAGGAAACAGGGGTGAAATCAAGAAGAGAGGGTTGGAATATAGCTTTTACTTAATTTCCAACCATCATCCATATTGATATTGGTTCCATGCTTCTCAATCTCAATAGTCTCTCAAAGCTTCCTATGGTGGAAGTGATCAATCCTAAAAATGACTTTGGAATCCTCAATGCAAACATGGTGCTTGGATTTCTCTGCATGTTCAGCTAGAGCTAACGAACATGAACGATTGTGCCTAATGTGTGCAACATGCTCTTGGATTTTTTGGGAGCGACTAGTTTCTCCAATGTAGGGAATCCCACATGAACAAGGGATCAAGTAGACCCCTTTCATGTCTTTAGGGTTAACAAGGTCTTTAACATATGTACGAGAATTTATAAAGGTATTAAGGGGTTTGAATGAAGCAGGAACTCTATTCTTTTTAAGAATATGGGAAATCCTGTCACTATCCCTTGGATAAATAGAAGTTGAACCTTAGAGATATGATCATCCCGAGTAGTTTTAACCCTTGATCCTTTACAGGCTCTTTGAAAAGCCTTGAGGCCTTGAGTTCTTCTATATCCATTGTTTTCAAAAACTTTAAGAAGATGAGATTTTTGCTGCTTCGGGTGATTCTCATAAAAAATTCTTAGAGCACGAGTTGCAAGAGTGCTAAGGACCCCAAATGTTTGTGTTGGAAAATGATGAGAACTGGCATGAAGATATTGTTCTATGTGATTTTTTTTGCGAAAAGCTTGGTGAGAAATGAAACCATCATTCATTCTAGAGAGGAGTATGTCAAGGAAAGGAAGGCACCATGTCTGCATTGAGGATTCCAAACTCATTACTAGGGTTGGTCACTTCCATAGGAAGCTTAGAGAGGTTATTGAGAATGAGAAGCATGCAATCAATCTCAACATGGATAATGATTGAAAATTAAGAGTTAGGTTATGACCCATTCTTCTTGATTTCACCCCTATTTCCTCTTTCTCCTCTTTACTACTTTATTTTTTTTATTTTAATAAATAGTATGTATAAAACATTACATTAATTTGTTTTAATATAATTTCATTAGTTCTTTTATTTCTATTTTAACTTCAGTTCTAATAGAATATAGGAAATTTCTTTTTTTAAATCTATATATTTTAGATATATAATATTAGATTATTAATCATAAATTTAAAAATATTTATACTTTCTCTACAATTTTTAACCTTTGTATTATTATTAATTTTACTTAATTAATTTTTATAACATGACTATAAATTAATTTATTTTTAACAATTAGTTTAGAACTAAATATTATTTTAATTAATCTAATAACTAATTCCAAAGGACTAATTCTTAATAGTTGATTATGTAACTTATGTATCTTTGCTATTAATATTTTAGGATCTATTGATTTTTCGCACCTTTGTCCTCAGAATGAACCACATTAATTGGTTTTAAAGATCGACCACATCCTAATGATGTGATTAATCTCAAAGATATATATATATATATGTGTGTGTGTGTGTGTGTTTTATTTTCTTATAAATATTTTCATTGGTAAGCTTTTTTTCCTTAAAACAATATTTTATTATTAATATTAATATTATTATTATATTTATTATATTATTATACTTTTTTTTAATTTATTTCATGTTCTTTTTTAGTTTATTTTAAAATTTA
Source organism: Pinus taeda (assembly GCA_000404065.3). Taxonomy (NCBI): domain Eukaryota; kingdom Viridiplantae; phylum Streptophyta; class Pinopsida; order Pinales; family Pinaceae; genus Pinus; species Pinus taeda. The sequence goes on from APFE030515595.1 coordinate 368,062, forward strand.
TTTTTATTTTTTTTTTTTTTTTTTATTTTGTTTCATTTAATGTGTTTTTTTAGTTTTTTTTTTTTAAATATGATTTACTAAATTGTTATAAAAAAATTTCCTTTCTTTTAATGATTTTTTATTGATTTTTTTTTTATTTTGAAATGCATTTTTTGTTTGTTTGTTTTTTTTTAACTTTTTTTTCCTTCAAAAATAAAATTTCCATTTTTTTAAACTAAGAGAATTTAAAAATTTAGTGTTTTTTTAAGGGTATTGTTGATGATTTTATTTAGATTAGTAATGATGTTATAAATAGTTTTTAAAAAAGGGTTGCAATTTTAATGCTCCATTGAAAAATGGGAGATTTCACATGAGCTATAATTTTAACCTTAAAAAAATAAAGTGTTCTTGGTAAAATGAGTCTTTGATTTAAGTGTTTATTTTTAATATTTTTTAAAGTCATAATGTTTGATTTATAATGTCATGATTGAAAAATGTTGAAATTTTAAGGTTCTTCATATTCATGGTATTTGGTTTTAATGTCATGGTTGGGAAAAATTGGAAGTTTAAGGTTTTTAATAGTTGAGATATTTGGTCTTTAATACAGTGATTGAAAATTGTTGGAATTTTAAGGTTTTTTCAGAATCATGATTTTGGTTTTTTGGTTTTTAATGCCATGAATGACAAATGTTGTAATACAACATCACCACTTTTCAATTTCGGGGTTTTTTTTTCTTAAATTTTGCGCAAAAATAGGAATTTTTTGGGATTACAATTATCATTATGAGTGTAGTAAAACATTCATTAACATCTCAAACATAGATGGTGCATTACATAAAAAAAAATGGCATGACCAACCATTCAAACAAACCTTATTTGGTTTTGAGGACAACCTTCTAGATGTCTTTTTCTTGACTCAAACCTCATAATATCTTTATTTTGAATTGAGCTTGATGATGTATTTTGTGTGTTGTAGTTGATCTAAAAAAGCGACGATCTTGGGTAGTGGGTACTTGTTCTTGAGTGTAATATAGTTTAATGCTCTATAATCGATGGAAATTTTCCATTCCCCACCCTTTTGTTGTATCCTTGAGATGTTCCTAGTTGTTTAAGAACTAAGCCAATGCATCTCAAACCTACTCTAGGCCTCAAGCTAGCTCTTGGGCTGGAGGGTATAGCCATTAATCATCAATTACATCTAACTACCTACTATCACTAAGAAAAAACCTACAACATTAAAGTTAAGCTGCTAGATTTAGAGTGGTAAGGAACATATAAAAGGGTTGGAGGTAGAATTATAAATATGGAAATAAAGGTTGTAAACCTCCCAAATAAAAGGCCTTTCAATTGGGCATAGAGTCTCGAATAGTAGAGCACAATAGTTGATATGTGGTACGTGTAGAACAAATAAAGAAGAACAATGAGTGAGTAAATACGTCTTAGTAAGTGAAGATGAGGAAGAGTGATTTTTTTGGGAATAAATAAATGGATCTAGCAAATGAACAAGTTGAAGAGTTGGGCATGATAATGAATCTAGCATCCAAACACTTCTAAAGGGACATAGAAAGGGAAATAGTACCAAATTGTTGTCTACGATACATTAAAATTTGATTGCAAATTATAATGATTGATTAAGAAAGAACATATGTGAAGTGAAAGAGAAGCTTAATAAAATGAAAAAGAAATAAAAAGAAATATTTTCTTAAAACATAGGTGAATCCATGAGTGGTTCCCTTAACTCAAAAATTTATAAGGTGTGCCCCTTATGGCTCATTTATAGATGACTCAGTCTTGCTGCTAATCTTCAATTATGTCTTTCATCTTCAATTGAATGTTTAGTTCTAGCCTTCAAATCTAGGATTGTTTTACTAAAATGAGTGGAGATAAGTTGCTTGAAATATGTTGATCCCCTCACCCCAATTTACCTCTCCCACATATCCCAAAAAAATATAGGGGTTTATTTCCTACATTTAACCTTAATTACACCTTGTTACTAGTGGAAAATGTTGACCTCCATCAAGATTTGCATGGAATCCAATCATCAACAACCATAGGAACCCATTCTCCCTTAATACAAAAGAATAAAATTGTATATGCTCCTCTAAGGAGTGATAATAACTTTAAATATGTAAGATGCCTCTACTAACACTTCCACATAACCTAATGATTCACAAGCTTTACAAACCTCATAGCCAGAATATATGTTACAAATGTTTACCCAATAAGCATGAAAGTTCATGACACCACAATCTTGCATTATTCTAAGCACTATTTTAATTTAATAGTTTCCTAGAAGGATCCAAAGAGCATTATCCATCTATTCTAGGGTAAGAGGACTTGACCTGTTATAGCGTCAATTCCAAATAGTTGTCACATAATATTTACACATTATTTTTAGCTAAGACAAAAAACCATTCTATTCAATTTGAACTACCAAAAGTGCCCTCTTTAGGTCTTGAATTTTTTGTGATAAAGGCGAAGCTTTAACATGAAAATGAAATATGACAATATCTTCCTAAGGAAATGTGATGATAACTTTTGCACGAAAAAGGTAGCCTTCATTTTCATGAGGATCTATTTGGAAGAGTTGATGACAACATCAACATGCATTTCCCTCAAAGTTAGAAGAAAATGTTCCATCTGTTAGAAAAATTATATATCACAGAGCAATGAAACACATAAAATATATTATATAAACATAAACAAAGAAAACACATAAAACAAGAGAGACACCGATATACGTGGTTCACCTAATTTGGGCTACGTCCATAGAGAAACAGTCAGTCCTTCCTTTTAAATTATCCAACAAACTAAAGAGATACAACCCTATAGCAGATCCATTGTAATTCCCTCTTCGCTCTTACACAATCTCCTCTCTCTTTCTCACTTAGAATACAGATCTACATAGACGCAATACAATTCCCTCATATATAGTGAAAGGTTGCCTTCTAGGGCAAAAACCCTAAATTAAATATAACTTCTACTCTTAGATCCTTGCCTAATGAACAATCCAAATTGACCCCCCTTGCAGTGTAATTACGAACTGGGGTCCAATGTGGTGACGCCTCTAAATAAAGAAGATAATCAAGCTCCACACCCAACACCATCCTCCTAACTTGTTAGAAAACGTGTTGATTTGACCATTCTTTGAATTGATATTACCAATAATATCGCCTAGATGCTCCTAGTATATACTCTTTTGGCACTACTCAACCCTTAAAATCACTCTCAAGCTCATCACCACTCCTAGCTTTTAGAGGTTCAAATCTTCGAGTTACATGTGCCAATTGAACTTGACCAACTGATTGTTTCTTATTGTATTATTATTATTCTATAGTAGAGTAGAGCATTGAGAGAATGACATTGAAGAAAAATGGAGAAAATAGAAGATCTTATAGTAGCCATTCACATCACAATGCCCATGGTAACTCCATATTGATTACGCTTTCTTTGTATTTGATTTTCATAACTGAGAAGAAAATAGCAAAGCATAGGCCTATTCTTCTAGTTGAGTTTTTCCCATTTGGGTTTGTGTTTATTACTTGTAGGACTAGATTGTGGTTTAAGAAAGTGTGACTTAGAGGCATCTAAGCCACCAAAATCACTTGGAGATCACACCCGGCCTAAGGGACACCAATCCTTGATATGGCATATTTTTTCTTTTTCTTTTTCACTATCACCTCTTGATTACTACAAATTTTTTAATCCAATTATTTTCACTATCTTCACCGAGCCTAAAAGACACCAATCCTTAATATA
>APFE030515595.1:372001-389711 GCA_000404065.3 Pinus taeda
ACTTTATATACTTAACTAACAATATTAAATAAAAATTTCAAAAATACTTTTAACTAACAATATAAAAATTTCGTTGTCATGGCGTATGCATATGCTGTGAAAATGTGAATGGCCAGAGCTTTTCTTCATTTTTATCTGTGCTCACCATACATGCCTCACTTTTTGGCACACGCACACTTGTGGCTTCATAAAAAAGTCCAGTAAAATTAGATGAATGTCAAATATCGATATGGTTATTTATATGTACATTGCAACTTGGTCGGACGCGGTGTTTTTCTATGGTGTTTGGCTGTAAATTTGTTTCAATGTTTGATAGGAGTGAGGTACCAACCTTTTTTCAATTCTGCAATTTAAAATTGTATTGGTTTTTAAGTGTATAATTTTTATCGAATTAGAGTATAAATTTTGAAGTATTTTTAAATCAGATGAACATGGTTGAAGCGATTTCCAAAAATTGTGAAATTTAGCATTAAATTTTTTTTTTTTGAAAAGTTTTCCATTTTGTTTTGGTATTTAATTTATTAAAAGTCAGTAGAAGATTAAATGAAATTATAAGTTTGACATTGAATTATTTACAATTAATGTGTCTTACAATTTTTTTTAGGGTGATAAATTTATATATAATAAAAAAAAAACTAATTTGAACAACAAAAATCAATATTTCATCTCAATCTTTTTTTACCATATGGGGGTGATGGATGCATGACACAAGACTGGGGTGTTGTTGCAAAAACGATGAGAAATTCAACCTAATTTACAATTCTAATCTGCTAAAAACTTAAATTAGAAAGAAACATAGAAATTACTTCGACATTTGGTCCTCAAAGTGGCATTGTGGACACGTAATGGAGAAAAACAAATTCTCACATCGTTTAAAAAAAACTTGAAACTCAAATAGTGATCATGGTACTGAAAGGTGGCGAGAAAGAGAAATATTGATGTCACGGTGCTTTTACATGGAAAGAGTGGCACAGCTGCTTTAGAGCTCTCCGGCACTTTAGATGGTAAAAATCAAAATTATGGCCACTAGGGTTTTTTTTATTTAATCCTCCTTCAATGCATTTGGCAAGCACACAAGGGAAGTTTATATTGTCTTAAATTGATATGTTTTGTCTTAATTGTTAATTGTCTTAAATATGAAGTTATGCCTTAAAATATTTTTGTCTCAAACTATTTTTGTCTTAAATATAAAGTTGCCTTAAAATATTTTTGTCTTAAAATATTTTTGTCTCAAATTGTTTGTATTAAATATCAAGATTGTTTAAAATATTTTTGCCTTAGATATAAAGTTTTGTCTTAAAATATCTTTCTCTCAAACTATTTTTGTCTTAAATTTAAAGTTTTATCTTAAATATAAAATGTTGTCTTAAAATATATTTGTCTCAAACTGTTTCTATCTTCAATTTTATATTTAAAACAATTCAATTGATATTAAATTTTAATCAAAATAACTAAAATATAAAAGTGATTTTTTAAGACAAAAGATTTATTTTGTCTTAAAAATCTTAAAAATGCTTTCATATAGTAGTGACATAATGAGTCATTTACTTAGCTTCTTTTCATTTTCATTTTATTTATTTAAATATTTTATATATAACTAACAACATTAAAATATAAAATTTTAAAACAAACTTTTGACCAATTATTTTAGTGAAAGTTTTACGAATTAATATATCATAAAAAACAAAATAATTAAAATATAAAAAATAAATCAAATTTAATAGTAAAATAATATTAAAATACTGTTAATGTTAATATAATTCATTTTAACCGCTTTAAAGTGATTTAAAATGATTTTAGTTTCATTAATCCTTAAACGTGATTTATTATATATCATATTAATAATTAAAGTGATTATGTTTTTATTAAACTTTTGAGAATGTAATACGATTTATTATATTTTATTAACAGAAAGTTTGGGATCTTATAATTTATTTTTATATTTTTGGTAGTAAATTGTATCTTTTACTAAAATAATTATAAGTAACATGAATTATGTATTAGGGTTTTTTTGTTAGTGGTGGTGTTGATCCAACACTTATGTATGTTTTCGGGCATGTGCTTAACACTAACTATGTGTCTGTTTACTAATACTTATAAATTTTAATATAACATCAATAATAACTCCAACAAGTGATACCAGAACCAAAAATCTCCACACATTTTACATACCATTTAATAATGAATTAAGAAATACAAATTTCCTTCTCATTGCTTATGCGTATGCTGTGAAAATGATGTTGCATACAGCACCCACACATTTACATGCCGTTGATTTTAATAATGAATTAAGAAATCCAAATTTCGTTGTCATTGCTTATGCATATGGTGTGAAAATGTGAACGGCCAGAGCTTTTTTGTTTTTTCCCTGTGCCTCACTTTTTCGCACATGCACCCTTGTGGCACACAAATATATGGTCGGACGCGGTGTTTTCCTATAGGGAGAGCCTATATATTGTAATCTTGAGTATTTGGTTCTGTCAAGTATTCGCTCGCTGGTTCTGTCAAGTATTTGGAATTGTAATCTCATCTTGCTGGCTGGTTCTGTCAAGATACATTATGCTAATCGAGTACAATATACAAAAATATACAGAGATAATATATACAAAGATGATAAATACATTATGCTAATGATACTCATTTGGTAGGTCGTTGTTAGTCATTTGTTATATTATTGTTCTTTTTATTGATAATGGTTATTTTTCTCGTAATGTTTTTTTTAAATACAAATTAAGTAAAGTGAAATCTGATTTTAAATTTAATAATATGATTGAAATATTTATTGAGCAGATGTAATAATATGTTTTAATTACTAAGTTTTCTTTTATTATCTAAATAATCTTTTTTAAATTTATATTTGAAATAAATGATAAAGATAAATGATTGCATCTAATTTAAAGGATGAAAATAAGATATTGTAAGTGCATTTATCTAGTAGGTCGAAAGAGTCACATCAAAAATAAAATCGGATAAGAAATCTCTTACTTTCATGATGGTCATAATCAAATGGAATTAGTTGTTCTACTTCCACTTCAACCATTAGAATAATCTACAATGTGCTCTTTTTGGTAAATGATTTTTTAATTGATTTTAATACATATGCAACCTTTTGCTAAATAGAATATGATTGTCACTTCTTAGTATTATATTAGACCTGAAAACTACATAAGGCTTCTCATGATATGGCAAGAGAGGAGGTTGGAGAATATTGTGACATAGAACCTAAAAACAAATGGAATGCATGCATGAAGATGCTAGATAGAGTTGAGGAACATCTTAGGTAATTCTCCCCAAAAATTGTGCTACTATCAAGAGTCTCTGATTAATGCATCAATTACAAGCATTCAATTAATTTTCTATTTATTGACTCTATTTTTCTACTTGGTTTTCATATATTGATCTTGAAACTTAATAAATTTACAAGGCAGTCCTCGAATTCTCCATAATTTTCATAACAAAAATCAAGATTTCATCCCAATCTTTTTTTACCTGGTGGGGGTGATGGATGGCTGACACAACACTGCGGATGAAGGTGATGGATGCATGACACAAAACTGTGGAGTGAAATTCGAGTTTGACTAATCTAGTAGTGCTAGCCACCACTATCAAAACTTAATGCAAAGGACATTAGGTTATGTTGCAACATTCAAGTGCACTTCTCTTCATTCCAATGTGTTATTTTTAGGTGCAAGTAGTGGGACACCTTTGATCTGAATAACATAAAGGGATGATATATATCAACTCTATAAAGATGTGGCATGAAGCTAGAAATCCACCACGATCAAAACTTAATGCAAGTGACATTAGGTTACTTTGGAAAGATACAAGAGATCATTCAAGTGGACCTTTCTTCATTCCAATGTGTTATTTTTAGGTACAAGTGGTGGGATACCTTTGATCGGAATAATGTAAAGGGATGATATCTATCAACTCTATAAAGATGTGGGATGAAGCTAGAAAGCCTTTAATCACTGAAGAAAACACTACTTGTTGAAAATGTTCTTGTGGATCAAGAGGATTAAGCTTTGTTGGTTCTTATTTCGGTTCACAAGACTCTTGTAAATCAACAAATGAATGTTTAACAATGTGCTCTATTACCATTACTTGCTAATTAGTACAAGGAATTTGTTCTTTAATTTGATCTTCTACACTTGAGACAACCACATTGTTAATGTGTTCATCCATGGTATCTGAAATATCTTGCTGATTTTCATTATTTTCCTCTTCTAGATTAGGTTCAAGCTGCTGAATTTCTTCCTTTACCTTTGGCTGCTCAGTTTTTCATGGTGCTGCAAGAATTATTTCCTATGGGGAATCTTCATGAACATATAGACAACATACACCCTCGGTTTCTTCCTGAGGGGAAGACAATTCAAGCAAGACTTCTACTTTTTGTTCATAAGGTTGAAAAGGATTTCCATCTAAAGCCTTTAGTATTTCATCATTTGTGAATTGATCATCATCATAGTAATCTTCAAGATATTGAATAAAAATTTCAAAATGATCACAACAATTTTGAATTAGCAACAAACATGGGTAATACCCTTTCTATTTCTCACAAAAAATAGTATGAAAATGCTTTAACGAACATATACTAGCAGTAGGTAGATTTTCATACCAAGATCTAGCCTTTTCATCCAAAGTTTCCATAAAAAATTTCATAATACAATCTTCATAAAATTTGATTTTAAGCTTATGGATGTGCATATGAAACCTCAATAAATGTACAGCAGCACCATCTCCTTTTTTATCTTTAAACAATGGAAGATACGTTAACCAATCACTGTTGGGCATGGGATTTCGAAAACCCGGAATTCTTGATATGTTGCTTAGGAGCATACCTACGTTGTATTCTTGAACTCATTTTTTAAAACAATCAACAATGAAATGGAATCACCATAAGTTCTTTACAATTATGGATTATTTGATAAGGGTGTTGCCATGCAAACTTTGAGCTCTAGATTCTTCAGACATGGAGTCGCCAGGTGAATGATTTAGCTTTCTTGTGCCTAATCACTGTTCACCATCAACAATCCGATCTGGAACTTGATACACTTTTTTGAGGAAGATAAAATGTCCTCCCCAGTATGGTCGCCACTATGTTAGCATTCCGTAATTTTAAGGCTAAAGAAAAAACCTGGGAGACAACATCAAAACCGCTTTCGAGTTTAGGATCCAGCCCTCCTAAACTCAGAGAGGGATCTCTTTGTGAGATTTAGCTTTGTTTACATGGAATTTCAGGCTAGTTATTGGGCTTAGAGATTGGTTTTTGAATTGTGTTGGTTGGAACAACAAGGGAAGGCCACTAGCCAATGGAGTCATAAGAGCTTAGGGTGATCTATTTGCATAAGTATCAAGCTTAAGTGAAATAGGGCAAGCTAGGCATACTATTGGATCTATTATATTTAAATGAAATGAAGTAGAAGAAGGGAAATAGATTCAATTGAAGCTAAAGAGAAATTAAGAATTCTTTAACTTGATATCAAAGGAAAATATGTAGAATTAACAAGAGCCAAAATAGGGTGCTCTAGGTAACGAATCCTATTTAGCACAACCTTTGTTGATTAATTCAGAATAGAGAATACATAAGCATGATAGACAACGAAAATAAACCAAGAACAGTAGATCCACTTCACCAACAGATATGACACATGAATCCTAAAGCAACTTGTCTTGTATTACTGCAAAAGGTCACTTGAAATCAGTGAATAGCTTTACAATGAATGGGAGTCTTTCTCATTACAAATCCCAACATCTATTACTTCAAATTATGAAGTATTTATACAAATTCTAAACTAAAATATCTTGATAAAAATCTCAATATCTTTTTACGAATATCCTAAATTGTTTTACACAAATAGAAATGAAATGTAGGACATTCAAAACTAATGTATCTACTTGACACTATCATTATGGATTTTTGTTGACAAAGAAGAGAAATTCGAATTTGATCGCAACTCTTAGTTGATGGGGTGGCTAACTGTCTCTTAACATTTTCCTCTCAAAATCCTGCAAAATAGGGTCTAGCCATCCCTATGTATCTCTCAATCCAAGATATATTTTTAAAGAGTGAGAGAGGTTATTCTAGATAAATTGTCTCTTGAAATAAAAGTCTCTCAGTTTCCTAAAATGTATCTTCAAATGTTCCCAATATTCTCTGCAAAAAGGTGACTGAAACAGGACTTTGCCTGGTCCAAAAAATAGGTTGTAAATATGTAAATGTATCTCTCATTCTATAATATATTTGTAAAATATTAAGTAGGTTATTATACTTTGGCATCTTAAGAACACAAACCTCCTCCATTTTCTCAAGAGATGTCTCTTGTTGGCCACAATATGTTCTGCAAAAGTATGGCTAAACGGGCAAATTGGGGAAAATATGTCTGCAAAGATTCATCTATATATCCCAAACCATAATAGTTGTTAGAAAAATGGGATACCTTTTTGTACATGAGAATGCTGGAAGAAAAAACCTCTTTCAATTTATGAAAATTCGTCTTCATTGGTTTGGAAATAATGTTTGAAGTCAATGTGGTGTATAGGAAAAAACATAGTTCAACTGATCATGAGACATATGAATGATGTGGATGTGGTGATCCAGGTGGATATTGGTGGAAACCACCAATTCCACTTGAACCCCCACCATTGTTTCTTTCAATTTTTCAATTTCCTTAATTGTAGCACAATTTACTATTTTTAGTAGTTTTTCGGGTCCTGAACTTCCAAAGTCGTTTTGAGGCCTTGAACAACATTTTTTGGGAATAACAGGAGCAACAGGGGTCCATTTTCCTATTTCACTCATCCCAAAGTTGTAGTCCTTGGAAAGATCTTTCTAACGAGGTATTGTGTGTGTCAAACAGAGATCGTATGCCAAAGTTACGACCCTGGGAAATTGATGTACCAATTTACCCAAAACGGGGCCCATAGTGTGGTGCTTCATCTCCTAGGGTTAGTTTTTGGATTTTTAGTGTTTTCCATTGTTTCTCAACAATAAATAGGCCTTTGAACCTCATTGTAAGATAGTTCAGAGGCATGTGGCTGCCACATCTCTTCTCAGAGATAAGCTACATCACCCTAGCTAGTTTATTTCCATTTTTGTTTGTAAGCATATCTCAGTGTTTCACATTAATGAAATGAAGTATTATTTCTTGTCCATCTTTGTATGTATGGTTATATCTATAATTTTTTGTGCTCCTGTTTAAATTTGGATCAGTGGTACCAGAGTAGGTTACGATTCCATGGGAATGAGGGTTTCATGCATATTTCAATTTCAAGTTTTTGCAGCAATATTCAACAAACTTCAAGAACACACTATGACCTCCACGGAGCACTTTCTTGGGCCAAGAAGGAAGAATTTTTCTTTTTTCATTTTTTTTGCAGGATTTTTTTTTTGGGCGATGAATTTGCAAATCAGATATGAAACATTTGGTGCAATATTTACAAAAAAAAATACCAGATATAGATTCCTTCCGAAAAAAAATAACAAAATTCAAAAAAAAATTGGCCAAATCGGAGTCTGGATGAGGGAGATATCACTGATTTAAAATCAACTATGTTGTAGAATTTTTTTTATGACAACTGGTGGACGGAAACTCTCCTATCATTTTTTGAAGTTTTTATGTAGAATTTTACAAAAGGGATTGTAGATCTAAGATCCTCTTGAAAAATCACCCAATTTGAAAAAACAAATGGTTCGAATCGGATGTGGGAGATATCGCTGATTTAAAATCAACTATCTTTTCAAAACTTTTGTGATGGTGGAAAAATTGCAGCGTGAATCTGAGATTCTAGAGTGTCCAGATAAGGATTTCCAACACATGGGAAGATGCAAAATGGTCCTTCTCCTTCCAAAAATAGGTTATAATAAATATTCTCAGTTATATTGACCGATTTATGTCCATTTTAATTTTGGAGTAACGTTCGGAGCAAGTTCTTGTTGGAGACATGCCCTTCCACCCCACTTTAGTAGGCACCTACTTCACATTCATCAGTTTCAGCATAACAACATTTGTCTTGGGTTATTTGGAGACATGCCCTCCCACCCCAGGCTATGTAGGCATCTGTTACTTCATCAACAACCAACATCATGGTTATGGGTCAACCTCACAAAATCCTTGTCATCGAAGTCCATTTGCTAGGTCGCACACTATTAGTATCACAGTTTGTCACAAGCATTACAAGGTATCTCTATCCTCAGATCTTTGTTTGTCATGGTTATGGGTCATCGACAAACCCACACTTCATCGAAGTCCAATTGCTAAGCCACACACTATCAATATCACATTTGGTCATAAGCATTAGAGGGTATCTCTATCCTCCGATCTTTGTTCATTATGGTTATGGGTCATCCACAAACCCACACTTCATCGAAGTCCATTTGCTAGGCCACACACTATTAATATCATAGTTGGTCACAAGCATTACAGGGTGTCTCTATCCTCAGATCTTCGTTCACCATGGTTATGGGTTAACCACATAAAACCCTTCTCTTAAGTGGCTCTTCATATTCAACAAAGGCTTCGCCGAAGGGAACTTCACACAATGGGGACCATTACTTCTTAAGGAAGGATTAATGATCCAAGTGGAAAATGGCATCAACCTATGATATTCATCCATCCATATTATTCATCCATCCATGGAATTTACCCATGGTACTGTAAGTGGCATCCACCCATGGTATTGTAAGTGACATCCACCCATGGTATTCATTCACCCATGGTATTTGCCCATGGTATTGTGACATCCACCAAAGGTATTCATTCACCCATGGAATTGACTCGTGGTATTGTGACATCCACCCATGGTATTCATTCACCCATGGAATTGACCCGTGGTCTGACATCCACCCATGGAATTAACCCATGGTATTGTAACTGAAAAATACTATAAGTAACAAGTCGCATTTTGTAAAAGGATAAATTGTCCACCACAATGTAGTCCTTACAATTATTATCTGTTTTAATAAAAAAATTCTTTTTGTTTTTTTTTATTGGACATCCTACTCTTTTTCTTCTAAAATTTCCAATATTTTAGGTTTGGGGGCCTCCCCCCAAAATCCATTTCAATATTTTTCAGCAAAATTGATTTGAAGCGAGGATATCACCAGCTACCAATCGAACCCTATGACATGTGGAAGACTACCTTCAAAGTCAATGAGGGCATTTTCAAATGGTTGGTTTTGCCTTTCGGGCTGACGAATGCTCTGCAACCTTCATGATGCTAACAAATGACATCTTCCGGCCATTCACCAACCCATTTGTAGTGGTATACTTGGATGACATCCTGATCTTCAGCCAGAGTTGGGAATAACATCTCCACCACATTCGACGGGTTCTCCAAACACTGTGGCAACACAAGTTATGTGCCAATTTGGAGAAATGCACTTTTGGCATGACCGAAGTTCAGTATCTAGGATACATTATTGATGAACGGGGGGTGCATGTGGATTGAACCAAGATCCAAGTCATTCAAGATTGGCCATCTCCAACCACTCTGACAGAGCTCCACAACTTTCTGGGTCTTGCCAACTTTTATCACAGGTTCATGTTGGGATTTTCTCATATCACTTGGCCCTTGAGTCAAGTCACCAAGAAGGTGTGAAAGAAAAATTCTTTTGTTCTGAATCTCAACAGAAGGCATTCACAGAGTTGAAACATCGCCTCTACTCAGCACCAATGCTCGCATTACCAGACTTGCAAGAACCATTTGAGATCAAGATAGATGCCTTTGACTATGCTATTGGGGCAGTCCTTACTCAACACGGGCATCCAATGGCATATCATAGTGAGACAATTTCATACACAGTCCAAAAGTATCCCACTTATGACAAAGAGATGTATTCCATTATGCAAGCCTACTAACAATGGAAGCATTACATTTTGGGGAAGGAAACGGTCATCCACACAAACCACCAGCCCCTTTAGTTCATACAAACCCAAGGGAACTTGTAGAATGATAGCCATCAGAAGTGGTCCACATACCTACAACAATTCCATTTGAATATCAAGTATAAGAAGGGCAACACCAATAATGTTGCAGATTTCCTTGGTCGACGACCAATCATACCGCTAACCACCGTGCTCAACCCTTGTGGGCATGAGATTTCTCATTGGCCGCTTCTCTACAAACGTGACCCAGAATTCGGCCACACATACCAAACACTCTTGGAGGGTCAGCATGTTCTAGATTGTCACCTCTAGGATGCCCTGTTATGCCATCTCGGTCACCTTTGTGTTCCTTCAAGCAATTGTGCCAAGATGATTTGGGAAGCATGCTATAATCGGGCTTCTGGGCATTTCAGGGTTGAGAAAATGGTGGTAGTACTGTAAAAGTATTTCTATTGATCGAATCTTCGACAGGATGTCAGGAAGTACATCAGATCCTGCACTACCTGTGCCATTGCCAAACCGACCATCAAGAAGAAAGTCCTCTATACCTCGTTTCCTACCCCTAGTCAACCTTGGGAATCCATCTCCATGGATTACATGTCGAGCCTTCCTTCTACTAAGCATGGAAACGACTATGTTTTTGTGATCGTCGACATGTTCACGAAGATGGTCATTATGGCAACCTACAAGAAGAATATCATAGCAGAAGCCACTGTTAAACTCTTCTTTGAATGAGTATGGGTACAATCTCGGATCCCACGGTCTATCATATTAGATTGGGACAGCAGGTTACTCAGTACATTTTGGTCTAATATCTAGTTGATATTGGACACCGAACTCACTAAGTCCACAACCTTCCATCCCCAAACTGATGGCCAGATAGAGGTTGTCAACAAGATTATCGTACACATTCTACACATGTATAACTCATAGCATCCACGAACATGGGATGAGAGCCTCCCCTATGTTGAGCACAGCTATAATCGGGCTCTCCACAACTCGACTGGCCACAACCCTTTTCAGGTGGGCTTGGGATCCCAGCCACTATGTCCCATTGATGTGGCCATGCCATTTGCTGCTACTCAAGCAGATTCGGCTCATGTCCAGTTTGAAACAGATAAGAAAAACATCTTCATTGAGCAAATCCAACATATTTGCCAGCAATTCCATGAAATTCTGGAGAAATCAAATGCCAAGTACATGCAACGACATGATCAACATCGGGTGCCACACAGGTTTCCGGTGGGTGACAAAGTCTGGTTTCATTTGCAAAAGGAACGCCTTATCGAAGCCTATCAAAAACTTAGACCACTCCGATATGGTCTTTACACCATTACCATCGTTGTGGAAGACAATGAATTTGAGCTAAACATTCCCCCATTTCTTGGACTGCACCCAGTGTTCAATGTGGACCGCCTTTGGCCATACTTTCCACCATTACTAGACACATTCGACATTGCAAAACAACTCACACTAATAGAGTTAAATCTAGATTGTATGGAACACACTGCCACTGATCGAATCATGGACACACAGATCAAGCACACTCGGTAGCAGAATATCCAACTGTATCTAGTTGTCAAAGCAAGCCAACTCCTTCACCAGGGTATGTGGCTCACCATGGACCAATTTCAATAGAAGTTTCCTTGTCTCATGGAGGAAATCAACACAACTGGGACCACTACTTCCTAAGGGGGGGAGTATGATCCAGGTGGATATTGGTGGCCACCTGCTAATTCCACTTGGACCCCCACCATTATTTCTTTTAGTTTTTCAGTTTCCTTAATTGTAGCAGAGTTTACTACTTTCAGGAGTTTTACGGGTCCTGAACTTCTGAAGTTGTTTTGAGGCCCTAAACAACATTTTTTGGGAAAATTGGGAGCAACATGCATAGTTGGATTATTTTTGTTCATCCCAAAGTTGTATTCCTCAGATAGATCTTTCTAACGAGGTATTGTGCATGTCAAATGGAGATCGTATGGCAAAGTTACAACCCGGGGAGGTTGATGTATCAATTTACACAAAATGGGGCCCATAGTGGGGCGCTTCATCTCCTAGGGTTAGGTTTTTGGATGTTTAGGGTTTTCCATTATTTCTCAACAATTAATAGGCCTTCAAGCCTCATTGTAAGATAGTTAAGAGGCATGTGGCCACCAGATCTCTTGTCAGACATAGGCTACCATCACCCTAGCTAGTTTATTTCCATTTCTGTTTGTAAGCATATTTTAGTATTTCACAGTAATGAATTGAAGTATTATTTCTACTACATCTCTGTATGTATGTTTATATCTGTAATTTGTTGTGCCCCTGTTTAAATCTAAATCATGTGGGCAAGTTGCAACTGTTTAACCCCATGTGACAAAATCCTTTTTTATTGAATTTATGATTTTGTGATCCATAACAAGTTTGAAAGAAGATTCTTCAGTAAAAATCACATTGGAATTCTTTCGTCGACACGTTTCGAACCAACCAGTGTGGTTCATCGTTAGGACAAGTTGAAGGAACAAATCTCGCTTTGCAATTTAAATAGTCAAAGCAGAACATCCAACGGCTATATTTCTTGACTAGATAATGACTATATTGACTAATGGCTAAATTTGACCAAAAAACGATTAGTTTGGACTGAATTAGGGGCATAACCTTTATTTAATTAAATAAGTTAATTCGGTTAGTTATATTCTTATTAAAATAAAAGTAAAGGGACCATTTTATAAACTCATAATTATAAATATATATTAAAATAAATAAATTATAAAATAAATTAATTTAAATTAGTAGTTAGTTAATAAAAGTTATTATATATATATAAATAGAGTAATTAATAGTTAGTTATAAAAGTTATTAAATATATAAAATAATTAGAGAAAGAAATTTTAATAATAAAATTAATTAATAGTTTATTTAAGGGTTAAAATTAGCATATTATCATAGATTAATTTCAAGATTATTTTTCTTCTGTTAATTAAAATTATTAGAATAAAACTAATAGCATAAGTTAAGTGCTATTAAAATACCTCAAACTATATCAACCACACCTCAAAGAACAAAGGCCACAAGATACGGGAAACAAGGGGAAAATTACTTAGAAGACAACAAGATCAAGCTATACCTAGGGAGGGGAAGAATGGAAGAAAACAATGAGGAGAGGGCTGGGACCCAGCAACTACTGATCTTCCAGCCATCCTCTCTATTGAGATTGTTCAGCCTTTTTTCAATCTCAAGGGCTTCCCTAAATTTCTGGGGATGGAATTGCGAAACTCTAGCAATACACTAGCCTCCTCGATACAGACATGATGATTGGTTTTCTCCACATGTTCTGCTAAAGCAGAAGACTTGGTGCTCCTATGCTTAAGGTCAAATGCGTGCTCACTATTCCTTTGATTAATGAAGCGACCAATCTCACCAATATAGGGGGTCCCACAGGAACAAGGAATAATATATACCCCTTTCATGTCCTTAAGGTGGATAAGATCCTTCACTGATCTGAGGGACTTATGAATGGTGTTAAGTGGTCTAAAGTTTGAGGGGACATTATGTTTCTTAAGAATCTTCACAATCCTATTAGTGGTCCTCTGAACAAACAAAAGATGGACACCTAGAATCCATTCCTTCGGTTCTCTTCTAGTTAACGAATTCTTGGCCGCTTTGAGGAAAGCATTTTGTCCCATGTATCTACTATAACCATTCTCAACAAAGACATTAAGGATATGGGATTTCTCGTCCTCGAAGCTCTTTACATTAGAGATCCTTAAGGCATGAGTAGCAAGGGTGTTGAGAAACCCCAACTTCTGAGCTGGGAAATGGTGGGAACTAGAATGAATATACTACTCTGTATGAGTTTTCTTACGAAACACTCGGTGGGAGAGGGAACCATCACTATTCTTAGAAATAAGAATATCAAGGAAAGGGAGGCAACCATCGACTTCTTATTCCTCTGTGAACTTAATGGCCGAGGATTGACTATTGAGATGATCGAAGAAGAGATCTAACTCCTCTTGGCCATGAGACCAGATGGCATTATTGTCATCTACATATCTTTTCCAAAGCTTAGGCAGGAGGCAGGCTGAGTTTAGAGCCTTGGATTCAAAATCCTCCATGAAAGGGGTATATATTATTCCTTGTTCCTATGGGACCCCCTATATTGGTGAGGCTGGTTACTCCATTAATCAAAGGATTAGTGAGCACGTAGTGAACCTTAAGCATAGGAGAACCAAGTCTTCTGCTTTAGCAAAACATGTGGAGAAAACCAATCATCATGTCTGTATTAAGGAGGCTAGTGTTATTGCTAGAGTTTCGCAATTCTATCACTAGAAATTTAGGGAAGCCCTTGAGATTGAAAAAGGGCCAAACAATCTCAATAGAGAGGATGGATGGAAGATCAATAGTTGTTGGGTCCCAGCCCTCTCCTCCTAGACGTTTTCTTCCATTCTTCCCCTCCCTAGGTATAGCTCAATCTTGTTGTATTTTAAGTAATTTTCCCCTTGTTTCCCATATCCTGTGGCCTTTGTTCTTTGAGGTGTGGTTATATACTTTGAGGTATTTTAATAACACCTAATTTATGCTATTAGTTTTATTCTAATAATTCTAATTAACAGAAGAAAAACAATCTTGAAATTAATCTATGATAATATGCTAATTTTAACCCTTAAATAAACTATTAATTAATTTTTTAATATTAAAAATATCTTTCTCTAATATTTATTATATTTAATAACTTTTATAAATACTATTAATTTAAAAATTTATTTATTTTAATATATGTTTATAAATATAAGTTTATGAAATATCCTTTAACTTAATTTGTTAATAAGAATATAAGTATACATATTTATATATTACTCTTAATATTTATATATTTAATAACCTTTATAACTAACTATTAATTACTCTAAATATTATATATATACAATAACTTTTAAACTAACTATTAATTTAAATTAATTTATTTCATAATTTATTTATTTTTAAATATATATTTATAATTATAAGTTTATAAAACGGTCCTTTACTTTTATTTTTAATAAGAATATAACTTACTGAATTAACTTATTTAATTAAATAAAGGTTATGCCCATAATCTAGTCCAAACTAACCGTTTCCTAGTCAAATTTAGTTGTTAGTCAATATAGCCGTTATCTGGTCAAGAAATATAGCCGTTGGATGTTCTCCTTTGACTATTTAAATTGCAAAGCGAGATTTGTTCCTTCAACTTGTCCTCACGATGAACCACACTAGTTGGTTCGAAACGCGTCAACAAAAGCATCCCAATGTGATTTTGGTCGAAGAATCTTCTCTCAAAATCCTTTTGTGTTGTTTTCAACCTTATAATAAAATCAAACTATAGTACCAAGGCCTTTACTACAGTTTTATTTAATCACATTTAAATGATGTGATTAATTTAATCTAAACATACTTAATTATCCTCTAATGTTACATTTCGCCTTGTGAGCATAGTTTTTAATTTTTCTTAAGGTTTTGACCTTTTTTGGAAATAATTTACAATATGAAATATTATTTACAATATTCAAAATATAATAATCATCAGCTATAATCAAGAAATCCTATAAATATTATAGGACCCTAACACTAGGCACCAATGCTATCTTGGAAAAGTGATTATGAATCATTAAAACTAAGAAAACCACTTTGAATGTTAATTTTCCAAGTCAAATAGTGGAAATAGTTTAATGTTCTTCATATTCAAAACAATTCCTTATTGTTTCTCAATGGATCTTTTCAATCCTTCATATCCAAAACAATGACTTATTGTTTCTCAATGGATCTTATCAAAAAAGATAATTTTTTATTTCCATTTGTTCTTGTTTGGAGATCTCATATTGCTAAAATGATGCATCGTCCAACTTTACATTCAAATATGCCATAACTTCTCACATAATTCTTTAAAGGGTGTTAGCTCAATATAAGAGCACCTACCTTATAAGCAAGAGATTGGTGGTTCGATTCCATTGTGTCCTAACATGATGTAATCAATGGTATAGTAATTTATTTTTAATTAAATACATTTTATATTGATTTATTTCAATGGTGATTTATTTTTCTAGATTCATTGTTTTATAGCCTCTCTAAAGAGACAAAAGGGATATTGTATTGTTTTTAAATATAATTTCTTATTGTCTGTAAAGAGACAATAGCTAGGATTAAAGACAATATGCCTTTAATCCCAATTATTGTCTCTAGAGAGACAAAAATCAAATTGTCTCCTAAGAGACAAAAATCAAATTGTCTA
This sequence comes from Pinus taeda, assembly GCA_000404065.3. Taxonomy (NCBI): domain Eukaryota; kingdom Viridiplantae; phylum Streptophyta; class Pinopsida; order Pinales; family Pinaceae; genus Pinus; species Pinus taeda. The sequence goes on from APFE030515595.1 coordinate 388,136, forward strand.
ATGTATTTCCTTTATATAGACAAATTTTTAAGACAATAATTTGATACACTCACATAAAGATAATATTTAAGACAATACGTAAGTGTTTTTTGTCTTAATTTAAGACAATTTACTGAAACATTGTCTCAAATATTATCTTAAAATCCCCATATGTGTGTTGTAGTGCCAAATACCATAACTACAATAGTTCCTAAAAGTCAAAATTGTTTACCTTTCAATTTTTTATTTTATTTTTAATCTAATTTCCAAATATTTATTTTCTAAGTGTCTTTAAAAATAGTCATATTTTTATTTTCTTTTCTTTTTAACTTCAAATTACCAATTAATAGGTATTATGACCTTCACAATTAGTACGCGTGAAAATAGAAAAACTTATAATCAACTCTAAATTTAAAAGTAGTATTACATGGTTTTTTTAAATTATTAATTATTTTTTTAATATTAACATTAAAAAAATAAATTGAGGAAAGAACATTGAGAAATTTTGGTTTTTTCTCTAAAGAGGAAAGAAAAATCTAAAATAATAAATTTTTAACCAGGAAAAAATGACTAGAAACAAAAAATATTTGAAAAATGAAATTTCAAAATTTTAAATAATAATAGTAATAAAAAACAAAATATCTTGTCTTTGGGGTATTAGATAGATGGTGGTTGAGTGCTATGTTAAGGTAATTTTTGATGTGAATGCTATGTTAAGGTACTCCTTGATGTGAAGTCATCGGTTCAATTCCCCACACTGATTCAAATGATATATTGGACATTTTGAAGATCTAGTTTTGCCAAGCTAAAAAAAAAAATCTTGAAAAATAAAAATAGAGAACAAAAAGTAAATAAGAAAAGATTAAAAAATATTAAAAAACTAAAAAAAAACCATTTCAAAAAAAAAAAAAAAAAAAAAAAAAAAAAAAAATTAATCATACATTAATGGTAATGTGGATTAATAAACTTAAAAAGATTTTTTTCGACAAGACCCAAGATCAAATCACAATCATTGTCGCTATTCACCTCAATATCAAGATATTTAAATTGGCCTACCCCTTCAAGCTTATAGAAATTAGTCATCATGATTTTCAACATGTTCAAATTTTTTCCACACAAGCTATGATGTCTCCGAAGAATAGAACCTCAGTGGAGGGGAATTAAACCCACTAGCTACCACTCGAGGTAATTTTATTTCACAAAAATAAAAATAAAAATTAAACCAAAAATAAAAATTGAAATACCCATATTGCAAATAATGAATAACAAGGGTACTATTGTAAGTGTGATGTCAGGAATTGACTAGCAACCCACATGTCACTACTGCATGTTTGCAGTAATAGTGTGTGGTTCAAGGAGTGGGGCCTGACATCACACTCACACCACTACCCCTATTATTTATTGTTTGCAATATAATATGAATAACAAGGATTCAAATGTAGGTGTGATGCCGAACACTATTCTGCAACCCACATGTCACTATTGTGTGGTTGCAATGATGTTGTTTGGTCCATAGAGTGTTGTTTGATATTGCACCCACACCACTACTACTATTATTAGTTGTTTGCAATATAAGCTTTTCATCTTCATTATATTT
>APFE030515595.1:391262-403429 GCA_000404065.3 Pinus taeda
TACTTTCTCTACAATTTTTAACCTTTGTATTATTATTAATTTTACTTAATTAATTTTTATAACATGACTATAAATTAATTTATTTTTAACAATTAGTTTAGAACTAAATATTATTTTAATTAATCTAATAACTAATTCCAAAGGACTAATTCTTAATAGTTGATTATGTAACTTATGTATCTTTGCTATTAATATTTTAGGATCTATTGATTTTTCGCACCTTTGTCCTCAGAATGAACCACATTAATTGGTTTTAAAGATCGACCACATCCTAATGATGTGATTAATCTCAAAGATATATATATATATATGTGTGTGTGTGTGTGTGTTTTATTTTCTTATAAATATTTTCATTGGTAAGCTTTTTTTCCTTAAAAACAATATTTTATTATTTATTTATGAAATAATTTTTTTTTTTTTTTTTTAATTTTTTATTTTTGATGGTTCTTTTTTTGGTTATTTTTAAAATTTATTGTTTATATTTTTTTTTTTGTTTCATTAATGTGTTTTTTTTTTTTTTTTTTTTTTTTTTTTTTTTTTAATATGGTTTACTAAATTGTTATAAAATATTTCCTTTCTTTTTAATGATTTTAATTGATTTTTTTTTTTTGAAATGCATTTTTTTGTTTGTTTGTTTTTTTAACTTCTTTTTTTCTTAAAAATAAAATTTTCATTTTTTTTAATCTAAGAGAATTTTAAAATTTAGTGTTTTTAAGGGTATTGTGATGGTTTTTATTAGATTAGTAATGATGTGTTATAAACAATTTTTAAAAAGGGGTTGCAATTTTAATGCTCCATTGAAAAATGGGATATTTCACATGAGCTATAATTTTAACCTTAAAAAAAATAAAGTGTTCTTGGTAAAATGACTCTTTTATTTAAGTGTTGATTTTTAAGATTTTTTAAAGTCATAGTGTTTGATTTATATTGTCATGATTGAAAAATGTTGAAATTTTAAGGTTCTTCGTATTCATGGTATTTGGCTTTAATGTCATGGTTAGGAAAAATTGGAAGTTTAAGGTTTTTTATAGTTGAGATATTTGGTCTTTAATACCGTGATTGAAAATTGTTGGAATTTTAAGGTTTTTCATAATCATGATTTTGGGTTTTAATGCCATGAATGACAAATGTTGTAATTTCAGATCTAAAATAAAGGAAATACAACATCACCACTCTTCAATTTCGGGGATTTTTTTTTTTTCTTAAATTTTGCGCAAAAATAGAAATTTTTTGGGATTACAATTATCATTATGGGTGTAGTAAAACATTCATTAACATCTCAAACATAGTTGGTGCATTTCATAAAAAAAAATGACATGACCAACCATTCATACAAACCTTATTTGGTTTTGAGGACAACCTTCTAGATGTCTTTTTCTTTACTCAAACCTCATAATATCTTTATTTTGAATTGAGCTTAGTGATTTATTTTGTGTGTTGTAGCTGATCTAACAAAGCGTCGATCTTGGGTAGTGGGTACTTGTTCTTGAGTGTAATATAGTTTAATGCTCTATAATCGATGCACATTTTCCATTTTCCACCCTTCTGTTGTATCCTTGAGATGTTCCTAGTTGTTTAGGAACTAAGCCAATGCATCTCAAACCTACTCTAGGCCTCAAGCTAGCTCTTGGGCTGGAGGGTGTAGCCATTAATCATCAATTACATCTAACTACCTACTATCACTAAGAAAAAACCTACAACATTAAAGTTAAACTACTAGATTTAGAGTGGTAAGGAACATATAAAAGGGTTGGAGGTAGAATTACAAATATGGAAATAAAGGTTATACACCTCCCAAATAAAAGGCCTTTCAATTGGGCATAGAGTCTCGAATAGTAGAGCACAATAGTTGATATGTGGTAGGTGTAGAACGAATAAAGAAGAACAATGAATGAGTAAATACGTCTTAGTAAGTGAAGATGAGGAAGAGTGATTTTTTTGGGCATAAATAAATGGATCTAGCAAATGAAAAAGTTGAAGAGTTGGGCATGATAATGAATCTAGCATCTAAACACTTCTAAAGGGACATATAAAGGGAAATAGTACCAAATTGTTGTCTATGATACATTAAAATTTGATTGCAAATTATAATGATTGATTAAGAAAGACCATATGCGAAGTGAAAGAGAAGCTTAATAAAATGAAAAAGAAATAAAAATAAATATTTTCTTAAAACATAGGTGAATCCATGAGTGGTTCCCTTAACTCAAAAATTTATAAGGTGTGCCCCTTATGGCTCATTTATAGATGACTCAGTCTTGCTGCTAATCTTCAATTACGTCTTTCATCTTCAATTGAATGTTTAGTTCTAGCCTTCAAATCTAGGATTGTTTTACTAAAACGAGTGAAGATAAGTTGCTTGAAATAGATTGATCCACCCACCCCAATTTATCTCTCCCACATATCCCAAAAAATATAGGGGTCTTTTTCCTACATTTAACCTTAAATTACACCTTGTTACTAGTGGAAAATGTTGACCTCCGTCAAGATTTTCATGGAATCCAATCATCAACAACCATAGGAACCCATTCTCCCTTAATGCAAAAGAATAAAATTGTATATGCTCCTCTAAGGAGTGATAATAACTTTAAATTTGTAAGATGCCTCTACTAACACTTCCACATAACCTAATAATTCACAAGCTTTACAAACCTCATAGCCAGAATATATGTTACAAATGTTTACCCAATAAGCATGAAAGTTCATGACACCACAATCTTGCATTATTCTAAGCACTATTTTAATATAATAGTTTCCTAGAAGGATCCAAAGAGCATTATCCATCTATTCTAGGGTAAGAGGACTTGACCTGTTATAGCACCAATTCCAAATAGTTGTCACATAATATTTACACATTATTTTTAGCTAAGACAAAACACTATTCTATTCAATTTGAACTACCAAAAGTGCCCTCTTCAGGTCTGGAATTTTTTGTGATAAAGGCAAAGCATTAACATGAAAATGAAATATGACAATATCTTCCTAAGGAAATGTGATGATATCTTCCTCACGAAGAAGGTAGCCTTTATTTTCATGAGGGTCTCTTTGGAAGAGTTGATGACAACATCAACATCCATTTCCCTCAAAGTTAGAAGAAAACATTCCATCTGTTAGAAAAATTATATATCACAGAGCAATGAAACACATAAAATATATTGTATAAACATAAACACATAAAACACGTAAAACAAGAGAGACACGGATATATGTGGTTCACCTAATTTGGGCTACGTCCATAGAGAACTAGTTAGACATTCCTTGTAAATTATCCAGCAAACTAAAGAGATACAACCTATAGTGGATCCATTGTAATTCCCTCTTCTCTCTTACACAATCTCCTCTCTCTTTCTCACTCAGAATACATATCTACATAGACACAATACAATTCCCTCATATATAGTTAGAGGTTGCCTTCTAAGGCAAAAAACCCTAAATTAAACATAACTCCTACTGTTAGATCCTCGCCTAATGAACAACCCAGATTAACCCCCCTTGCAGCGTAATTACGAACTGGGGTCTAATGTGGTGACACCTCTAAATAAAGAAGATAATCAAGCTCCACACCCAACACCATCCTCCTAACTTGTTAGAAAATGTGTTGATTTGACCATTCTTTGAATTGATATTATCAATAACATCACCTAGATGCTCCTCATGTGTTAAATTGCAACCTTCATTATAGGTTCTAGCAACATTGGACATACATTTATGATGCCCTCCCAGGAAGCACCGCACGCAAAAAGCTAGAATGCCAATGTACTAGAGTCCACTTCAAGATAGAACCCACTTGTAAGGATAACTCACACAATTACAACATAATACCCTACTAGAATACCATTGTTTATACACTCTCCAACCTCTTCATAACACCTAGTATATACTCTTTTGTCACTACTCAACCCTTAAAATCACTCTCAAGCTCATCACCACTCCTAGCTTCTACAGGTTCAACTCTTCGAGTTACATATGCCAATCGAACTTGACCAAATAATTGTTTCTTATTGTATTATTATCGTTCTATAGTAGAGTAGAGCATTGAAGGAATGACATTGAAGAAAAATGGAGAAAATAGAAGATCTTATAGTAGCCATTCACATCACAATGTCTATGGTAACTCCATACTGATTATGCTTTCTTTGTATTTGAATTTGATAATTGAGAAGAAAATAGCAAGGCATAGGCCTATTCTTCTAGTTGAGTTTTTCCCATTTGGGTTTGTGTTTATTACTTGTAGGACTAGCTCGTGGTTTAAGAAAGTGTGACTTAGAGGCATCTAAGCCACCAAAATCACTTGGAGATCACACCTAGCCTAAGGGACACCAATCCTTGATATAGTATATTTTTTCTTTTTCTTTTTCACTATCACCTCTTGATTACCACAAATTTTGTAATCCAATTATTTTCATTATCTTCACCTAGCCTAAAAGACACCAATCCTTAATATAGTTGATTTTTTCTTTTTCACTTTCACCTATTGATTACCATGAATTTTGTAATCCAATTATTTTCATTTTATACATAATACATTATTTACTTATCTTTCTTTTATTTTAATTTTTATTTATTTGAATACTTTATATACTTAACTAACAATATTAATTAAAAATTTTAAAAAAACTTTTATAAAATTATGTTGACAAATTATTTTAGTGACACTTTTACAAATTAATATATCTTAATAAAAAATAATTAAAATATTAAAAATAAATTAAATTTAACAGTAAAATAATAATAAAATACTGCATAACAATATGTTTAATATTGTTATGGAGTATTTTATTATTATTATTATCAATAACTAAAATGATTATGCCACTGTTAATCTTTTCATAATGGAGTACTATTTATCATATATTTTATTAACAAAAAGTTTGGGATCTTATAATTGATTTGATATTTTTGATAGTAAATCGTATCTTTTACTAAAATAATCACAAGTATCATGAATTATGAATCATCACCATTGCCGTTGCAGACACTACCCCCACACATTTTACATGTCCATGATTTTTTTAATAATGAATTAAGAAATCCAAATTTCGTTGTCATGGCGTATGCATATGCTATGAAAATGTGAATGGCCGGAGCTTTTCTTCATTTTTTTCCTGTGCTCACCATACATGCCTCACTTTTTGGCACACGCACCCTTGTGGCTTCATAAAAAAGTCCAGTAAAATTACAAATATAGATATGGTTATTTATATGTACATTGCAACTTGGTCGGACGCGGTGTTTTTCTATAGTGAGAGCCTATAAATTGTACATTTATCTGGTTCGCTGGTTTTGTCGAGTATTAGTTCCGGGAAATGGAAACCACTGATTTCATTAAAAAAATGCAGTGATTTTTCCAACATCCACATTCACATATCACATATAATATCTTTCTTCACCTACAAATCTTGCCAATTTGTCACAACATTCTATTTAAAATCACATACGGAGCTCTAACCCTAGATCCCCAGGGCACCCTAAGGATGTACCTCACCCTCACCTTCTTGGGTCTTGCCCATCTCCTCATGCGCTCTATCTAGTTGGGGGGAGGAGGCATGTCCACATCATATGAGTTGATGTCTACAAATATATAGTACACAAAAATTATTAGACAATTTCATTAAACAATTTAATAAAACAAGTTAAATAACATGCTAGAACAAATTTTATTCTATTTGTCACAACAGTCCATCTAAAATCACATACCGAGCTCTAACCCTAGATGCCCAGGCCACCCTAAGGATGTGCCTCACCCTCACCCTCTTGGGTCTCGCCCATCTCCTCATGTCCTCCATCTAGTTGGGGGGAGGAGGCATGTCCACATCATATGAGTTGATGTCTACAAATATATAGTACACAAAAATTATTAGACAATTTCAATAAACAATTTAATAAAACAAGTTAAATAACATGCTAGAACCCCCGGATGCGGGTGTTAGACGGCGTTAAAAGGGTGGCGGTGGGCTGTCCGCTGGGCAAGTGGCAGCCCAAACCGGCCACGAGTACCATGCATTTAAGATGCCGGCAGGTGAGAGCTTCGGGATCATTCCACCATCGCGCGAAGGTGTTTAAGGCATCTCCTCCTCGCATCAGACCAAATCCTCTGCAACCTTGGGTATTCATTGCGGAAGCTGGCTCGCACATGGCTCGCCGCTGGCATCGTCATTATAAACCTGGTCTTCGAGGTATTGATCTGCATTTGGTTTTTCTGGTTTTACTGTGTGCCTGTAATGTGGCAGGTCTCCATTGTCGGCAGCTCAGAGGTTAACCCCCTGTCCACTGTTAATCCCTCTCCACTCTCCGTGCTTCATTACCTGAGCCGAGAGGCTGCAACATTGCCGGAGCTCGTCGATTCTGCTAGCTCCCCAAGCAAATCCTGGCCTGCGTGCTGGGTGCTGCCTCTTCTGTTTCTCATCCCCTTCCAACTACTTCTCGAGCCCCCGTTTGACATTCTCCGTGTTAAGTGGTCCTCCTCAGCTCCCGTGCACTCCTGTTCTTTTGGGCCTCCGTCCGTTCATCTCCCCTCCCTCCCCTCATTGCGATGTCGCCGGAACGTTTACGCGCCAGTTGCAGACGCACTGGGTCGAGAGGTGGGAGAAGCCGAACCTCTGTCCCTCGCTCCACAGACTCCCTATCCGATGACGCCAACAGCGCCCGTCGTCGCAGAGGAAGAGGCCCTGGGTCTGCCCAGTCCAGGCCCTGTCAGCACAGTCTTCACCCCTCTTCCCACTTTAGCTTCCCTGTTCTCCTGGACTCAGATACTTTTTATGTATCCTTCAAGATTGAGAAGTGTGAACATGAAGCTCACGGTCCTTCTGCAGAAAACCAGCCTCCCTCTCCGCCAGCTCTGCCTCCGGACCAGCCTCCCCTGCTGCCAGCACTTCAACCTCCCACTCCTGAACCAGAGACGCACAAAGCAACAAAATCTTCAGTGGATGCAGGGGCAGGCCCAAGTGCACCAGCGGAGGATGATGCGCCCCACACCGACTCAAGCGAGCCAGACCCATACTCCTGCCGGGTGGTGGAATAAATTCCTTCAACCTCTGTGGACGACTGATCATCATCACTGGGTTTCTAGTCTTCAAGGTTGGCTCTGTCTTTTGGAGTTCAATGGCTTCTTCCTCTCTCTTCTGATATGTAAAGCTGATGCACCAGAAATGGATGCACAGCCTCTGGTTTCTTTCTATGCTTCTACCTACTATGTCAATGGTGGTTTCTAAGTCTCGGGTTTATTATATAGTGTCGGTCAATGCCTTCGCGACTAAACTATATCTCTGTACTCCGGATTATAGATGGATTTCTGCTCTATGTTCTTCTCTGTTAGGTTTTGTTACAGGCAAGCAAGTCATGGCACATACTGATGTAAATCCCATCACTGCAAAAGGATGCAGTCCGAGGTTCGCCTCTCTGTAATTTTGTTTTTTGTACTATAATAGAAATTAGACTACTTTACAAAAAAAAAAAAAACATGCTAGAACAAATTTTATTCTAATTCATTAAAACAAGAAAATAAAACTAGATTAATTTAAAGAAAAAACCAATATTACCTCTATCATATGGAGGCTCAACCGTTGTAAAGAAGATGTTGGGACACCCTCTCTAATGAATCCCTGTGTACAGATACCCCAACACGACAAAATCATGGTCATCCACACTGGGTAGTAGCACTAGTGTCTCATCTGAAATCCTGGTCAGAAACTCCACATGCCCCTCTTGAGAATCATCTTCCCCCACATGCACATCCGAGTCTCAATGATCAGCCTAGGAGGGCGACGATCAAATTTAGGTCTCGTCTCCAGAAACTAAACAAAAAAGAGTGGAAGCAAAAGGGAAGGTCTCCCTCCCCTATCTGAAGAATGCACGACATCTATCTAAAGTCGTGCAACACTGCCTCAAAAAAATGGCATACCATCTTATGCAACGTTACACCTGAATCAAAGAATCAATATAATACAAAAGATAGAAACTAATCCACTTCCCATCGCCACAAGAATGTGCAATGGTGTTGACTTATAATGATAGACACCTAGCCTCCTATGTAGCAAAAGACAAAATTTGTAGTTGCCCACCACAAACCTGAAAATATGATGGATAGGCCACATGAGGCTCGACATATCTCTGAGTGTATGCAAGTTGACTTTCAGTTGCAACAACATGGGGGACATCAGGGAACTAGGGAAAATCCTCCCCTCTCTTGGATAGGTCAGTGATAAAGTATATGTTCTTCTCAGTGGGCCTATACCACAACTCAGAACCGAAACGAAAATTATGTCGTTGGACATTCCAATAAGACATATTATGCCTTCAGGGATGTATACTCCTCATAGTACTTGAGGAGGCCTACATTCCTCAAGAGCACTCGAGTCACTGGAGTAATAGGGTGAGCATATAAATCCCTTTCCCTCTCTCTCGTCTGCCATGGTTAAACCATATTGTATGGGTCTGCTTGCTACTCCTGCGCCTATTACTGCTCCCTTGGTTGATGTCTTTGTTAGATGATTATCATATAAAATACATCAGCTTCATAGATCAAATATATTTTTTATTTATTAAATGAAACATGTATTTATAACTATGGAAACACAACTTTCAATTTAAGAAAAAAAATTACCGATGCACTCAAAACACAATCATGCACTAGCCCCAGTGTACTTTCAACTATAACCGCACCAGTAATGGTGCACACATAATTATAACACACAACAGGTGTTTTAGAAATTTAACTTTTCATAGCCGCGCAACATATTTGTGCACTAGTGCACACATATAACCTGTTGGCACGTGTACGGTACGTTTAGATTATCGAACACATCGATCTATAGGAATATATTTAAATATTTATTTGCGGTGCACTTGGTAAATATAGATGCACAAGGAGTGATGCACCAACGCACAATCTGTCGCGTTTTTCCTAGTGCATTTGTATTTACAAAATGCACCACTGCAATGGTGGTTTGTTATGTTCCTGCACCGAAATGTTATGCACCCTATAAATTTATCGGGTGCACCACACCTGGTGCAAACTGAACATATCAAATGCACCACGCGTTGATTTTTTTGTTGTTGCAAAAATGATGAGAAATTCAACCTAATTTGCAATTCTAATCTGCTAAAAACCTAAATTAGAAAGAAATATAGAGATTACTTTGACATTTGGTCCTCAAAGTGGCATTGTGGACACGTAATGGAGAAAAACAAATTGGCATTGTGGACACGTAATGGAGAAAAACAAATTCTCACATCGTTTAAAAAAATGGAAACTCAAGTAATGATCATGGTACTAAAAGGTGGCGAGAAAGAGAAATATTGATGTTAGGGCGCATTTACATGGAAAGAGTGGCACCGCTGCTTTAGAGCTCTTCGGCACTTTAGATGGTAAAAATCAAAATTATGGCCACCAGGTTTTTTATTTAATCCTCCTTCAATGCATTTGGCAAGCACACAAGGGAAATTTATATTGTCTTAAATTGATATGTTTTGTCTTAATTGTTAATTGGCTTAAATATGAAGTTATGTCTTAAAATATTTTTGTCTTAAATATAAAGTTGTCTTCAAATAATTTTGTCTTAAAATATTTTTGTCTCAAATTGTTTTTGTCTTAAATATAAAGATTGTTTAAAATATTTTTTCCTTAAATATAAAGTTGTCTTAAAATATCTTTGTCTCAAACTATTTTTGTCTATTTTTGTCTTAAATTTAAAGTTTTGTCTTAAATATAAAATTTTGTCTTAAATATTTTTTCCTTAAATATAAAGTTGTCTTAAAATATCTTTGTCTCAAAGTATTTTTGTCTATTTTTGTCTTAAATATAAAATTTTGCCTTAAAATATATTTGTCTCAAACTGTTTCTATCTTCAATTTTATATTTAAGACAATCAATTGATATTAATATGTTTAATGTTTAAAATAACTAAAATAAAAAGTGATTTTTGAGGACAAGATTTATTTGTTTTAAAAAAATTTGTCATAAATACTTAACATTTTTTCATTTAATTTTATTATTAAAATCTAATATACAAACTAAACAAAATAAATATAATATTTAAAACAAACTTTTAAAAACATATTAAGACCAATTAATTTAGTGAAATTTACAATAATATATCATAATAAAAATAATTAAAATATTAAAATAATCAAATTTAAATAGTAAAAAATATTAAAATACTCCATAACAATATGTATAAATAATTCATTTAACCGCTTTAAAGTGATTCAAATGATTTTAGTTTTATTAATCCTTAAACGTGATTTATTATATATCATATTAATAATTAAAGTGATTATGCTTTTATTAATTTTTTCAGAATGTAATACGATTTATTATATTTTATTAACAGAAAGTTTGGGATCTTATAATTTATTTTATATTTTATACTAAAATAATTATAAGTAACATGAATTATGTGTTAGGGTTTTTTGTTGGTGGTGGTGTTGATCTAATACTTTTGTGTGTTTCAGGGCATGTAGTTAACACTAGCTATGTGTCTGTTTATTAATACTTATAGATTTTGGTATAACGTCAATAGTAACTCCAACAAGTGATACCAAAACCAAAAATAATCCACACATTTTACATACCATTAATTTTAATAATAAATTAAGAAATACAAATTTCGTTGTCATCGCTGATGAGTATGCTGTGAAAATGATGTTGCATACAATACCCCACACATTTACACGCCGTTGATTTTAATAATGAATTAAGAAATCCAAATTTCGTTGTCATTGCTTATGCATATGCTGTGAAAATGTGAACTGCCAGAGCTTTTTTTTTTTTTCCCTGTGCTCGCCATACATGCCTCACTTTTTTTTTTTTTTTTTTCCTGTGCTCGCCATACATACCTCGTGGCATCTTGGAAAAGTCAAGTAAAATTCGATGGATGTTAAACGTGCACACAAGTATATGGTCGGACGCGGTGTTTTCCTATAGGGAGAGCCTATATATTGTAATCTTGAGTATTTGGTTCTGTCAAGTATTTGGCTCGCTGGTTCTGTCAAGCATTTGGAATTTGTAATCTCATCTTGCTGGCTGGTTCTGTCAAGATTTTGGTTTCGATTCAAGCGATGAGGAGCGAAGAGAAAGAGTGTAACAGGCATTCTAATGGAAGAGGGTTCTGCAATGAGAAATTGCTGCAAATGAGTCGATACATGGAGTCTGCTCGTAATTATTGCAAAACCAAAGGGAGGGCGTTTCAGGTGGTGCTGTGCAACGCTGGATTGAAGAAGAAGATGCAGGGGAAGAGCAAGAGTTGTGTGAGTAGGAAGGCCGTTATAGCCTGGCACTCTAGTGTTCAGCGCAACATAACAGTGAATGCCCATGGAAGAGGTTTGCTGTTACTCTAAAATTCGAAACCACAGCCATCATTGTCTTCTTCACACACATTTTCATAGAGATTACTTTGTTACAGTAGGAGGATCTGAGCAATTCAATAGTAGAAGGGCATTAACTCTCTGCGAAGTTGTAGCAGTCAAAATATATATGTAAATATAGGGAGTTCCTAAATTATCAAATGTAATTGCTGTATTTTCGTTTCAATGTTTCATAGAAGTGAGGTATCATCATCTTTTTTATTCTGCCATTGAAAATTGTATTGGCGAAATTTTTTAAAATTGCGAAATTTATCATTAAAATTTTTAGAAAAGTTTTTTATTTATCTTATTTAGAATCTAGTAAAAATGAATACCTAAAAATTTGTGAGAATACTAAATTCATATATAAAATAAAAAAACTGATTTAAACCGTACAAATGTATATTTCACTACCACCATTTTTGTTAGATTCCAAAAAAGAAATCGACCAAAACCTCTAAAAATCCTCACATATAAACAACGCACTCTCTGTTTTACTCTTACAGCTTGCCACTGCCACTTTGTAAATGTTTGATGGGTTCTGCTCCGTTTGTTTGGGGAGCTTTGACACATATTCATGTACTTTTATGCAAACCATTTCTTCTTACTTCAACATTAATTTCTAAACATTTAACTAAAGAGAGATCAATTAATGGTAATTTAATTTACAGATAGTCAACTATGTATAAAGATCAATTTGTGGTTGAATTTGAGTGTGATTAAAATTTGATTTTTTAATTTATTTTAGAATTTGGTTTTTTTTTAAATAATAGAATTCACAGTTTTATTGCTTAATGGTAATGGCTTTTTGAAAATATAAATTT
>APFE030515595.1:403439-460776 GCA_000404065.3 Pinus taeda
ACAACTAAAAAAACTTGAAATCTAACGTATAAAAAATTAATAATATTCATTAATAATTTTCCATTCAAAATTCTCATAATTCTCGTATGATACACAGTCATGTTAAATTATTCTAAATAAACTTAATGACTTCAGATGTCTTAGACCATTTTAAATAAACTTAATTACTATAGACCATTTTAAATAAACTTAATTACTACACAGAATGCATGGTACACACCAATCGCTAAATAGTACAGACTTTGTGTAAAACATAATATAAAAAGAGGCACATGTTTGATTGGCTGACATTTCGTGAGAGTTCCAAGATGCATCGCAGGACACTGTTTAAAATGGATTTCCTTCTAAGCCTAGAAACTCCACTAATACTCATTCTGGATTTCAACCAGCATTTCAACAGTGTTAACTTGGTATCAAGATATATAAGAGGAAATGTTTTTTCAAAAACCAAATAAATCATGAAATCGAGTACAATATACAAAAATATACAGAGATAATATATACAAAGATGATAAATACATTATAGTAATGATACTCATTTGGTAGGTCATTGTTAGTCATTTGTTATATTATTGTTCTTTCTATTGATAATGGTTCTTTTTGCGGTAATTTTCTTTTTTTTAAATACAAGTTAAATAAAATGAAATCTAATTTTAAATTTAATAATATGATTGAAATATTTATTGAATAGATGTAAAAATATGTGTTAATTATTAAGTTTTTTTATCATCTAAATAATCTTTTTTGAATTTATATTTGAAATAAATGATAAAGATAAATAATTGTACCCAATTCAAAGGATAGAAATAAGATATCGTAAGTGCAGAGTGGAAACAGTCACATCAAAAATAAAATTGGATAAGAAATCTCTCACCTTCATGATTGTCAAAATCAAATGGAATTAGTTGTTCTACTTCTATTTCAACCATTAGATTAATCTACAGTGAGTGGAAAGAGTCACATCAAAAATAAAATTGGATAAGAAATCTCTCACCTTCATGATTGTCATAATCAAATGGAATTAGTTGTTCTACTTCTACTTCAACCATTAGATTAATCTACATTGTGTTCTTTCTGGTAAATGATTTCTTAATTGATTTTAAGACATATGCAAACTTCTGCTAAATAGAATATGAATTATCATTTCTTAGTGTTATATTAGACATGAAAACTACATAAGGCTTCTCATGACATGGCAAGAGAGGAGGTTGGAAAATATTGTGACATAAAACCCAAAAACAACTCGAATGCATGCATGAAGATGCTAGATAAAGTTGAGGAACATCTTAGGTAATTTTCCTCAAAAATTGTGCTACTATCACGAGTCTATGATTAATGCATCAATTACAAGCATTCAATTAATTTTCTATTTATTGACTCTATTTTTCTACTTGGTTTTCATATATTGATCTTGAAACTTAATAAATTTACAAGGTAGTCCTTGAATTCTCCATAATTTTCATATTTGATGAATTATAGTTTTTTTAATAATATTATTCAAGTTGATTTGAAGTATATCAATTACGAGGCCAGAAGAAGCATTCTCAAGTTAGCAAAGAACAGGATGAATAGCTACTACGTTGTTGTTAGTTCTTCTAATGCACACACTTTGACAATTCGTTTTAGTATTGGTGTTAAATATGTTCAAGTTATGAGTGACAAGAGCATAAATGAACTAGGTAGGTTCTCGATGTTGTCTTAAGTTTAGTGATGTCTATTTGGCTTCTTGCAACTCCTGTGTGAGTATTTTAATTTTGTGTGATGAAAACTTGACGAATGACTACTATTTTGTTGCATATATCATTAAAGTAGATTTTTTTTCTTTAATTAAAAGTTGATACACAAGTTAAATTGGTCTAAATAAATGTTAGAAAGATATTATAATTTTATTTATTTACTAATTCCCCTAGAAGATTTTAATTTGTGTTGTATAGTGGGACATTTTATCTAATGGAAACTGCCCCCTTTTATATTATGTATTATGTTGTTAGGATCCTATTATCACCAAATGCAAAAATAGTTATTGTGAGTACTAAAAATGTCCAAGGCCATGGATGTCAAGTTTCACCTCAAATGGTTTATTATATCCTTTCATAAGTGAAATCTAGCTTTACAATTCATACAGATGTCATGTTGATAGTTGAAAATGACTTGAATCAACAAAACCAGATCCAAATTAGACCTACTTTCATTTGGAGTAGCAACTTCCAACCAATATGTTGCCTTTTTCTCCATAGAAAATAGTTGTTTACAAGAAAAGAAAAGAAATCAACAAAATAAAAATTGTATAACTTAAAAAACATAGATTAGTAATCAATATATAATAAAAAGTGTTAAATATTAAAAGTACACATATTAGAAAAAATATTAAGGATAAATTTTCAAACATATGATATTTAACGTAAAAAACATTAAACAAGAAATATTCAAAAAATTTAATGCATTCCCTCGTAGATAATAGTAAACATTAAAAAAAAAAACTATAATAAATCAAAACTATGATCTAATTCCCATATATTGAACTATGATCAATTGTTATCTATGGAAAAAAAGAGTTAAATCTTCAATGCTACGTAGTAAATGCTTTCAAATTCCACTGTTATTCGTTCTTTTATTCTCGTGATATAAACATTACAAGAAATATTTCAATACCAAAATCTCCCTCTATAGAGATGAAAGTCCCTTTGTAACAAAATTGGGTGACTCACCTTGTTGGTGCCAAATGCAACACCCCTGCAAAGGATTTCGAGGCCAAAGGCGAGAGTCCAAAGGAGTAGCTCAACAGTCTAGTGGCACTAGCGTATTCCATTGGGCCACTCTACATCATAACCCATGGGCACCAGGCACAGGTGGGCACACGCTAGCATGGGCACAGTGAGCTGGAGCGAACGACCGACAAGAAGGGCAAGTATTATTTGTTATGATATAGATTTATAAATGTGGGGCAGTGTATGTTCACTGTTGGATCAAAAAAAATATATTATCTTGCGGTGAGCATATACTACCATGTGTGTTTATGAATCTATAGCATAACAAATAAGTCCCGTTGACGAGAATAGCGCTGACAGAGTTATATGTCGCCAAGATTTGATGACTTGGACATTCACTGATCCAATGGCTTAGGGCACCCCCACGCCAACAAACAACGTAGAGGTTAACGCCTAGAGGTAGTACGAAGGAGCCATGTGTCGGCACCAAAGGCTCTCCACATACCTGCGATGGTTTCAAGGGTTGACTCTTAATTCACGTGGAAAGTCGACATGTGTCCCTCGATACGTCATCCTTTGTGTCCCATCGCCCAGAGTAAGAATTTCAAATTTGAATCACTTATAAAATCTGACAGTTTAAGCAACTCTAGCATCCGTTTTAGTCATTTTAACAAAATTCTTGACGGTTATGAAAAAAACCGTTGTATTTGATGGGAAAATCACCCCATGACAAGCAATTTTCCCATCAAATTCCATCCCTACCACGGCCACTCCATGCCATCCCATCACCTCCACTCTATCATTACCCTGTCAACCTCGATGTAGAAACTCTGTACACCCAATTTCTCCCACTACGCCACCTCCCTCATCATTTGCCACGCTGCCATACCCCTACGTAATCACTACCCACATTGTAATGCCTTCGGAGTTGTGCGACGGTTGGGCGCCGGGTGACCAGGCGCGCGCACACGACGGGCGCATGTTGGAGGTGCGACGGGTGGTTGTGCGACCGGACGATGGAGCGACCAACCGGGAGTGCGATGGATATGCGAATAAGGATGTGACGATATGCGAGCATGTGATGAACGACTAAGTGTTGTGCGTGCTTATACCCATGCCTTGGAGCGTTTGCAGTGGAGGGTTGGCCGACCAACATTGGTGGTGTGGCCGACTATGTAGAGCGCCCAAATGATGCGTGTATGAGTGTGTGGGCGGTCGGCTGGGCAGCCCACCCACACACAAAGGAGGTGTATATATATGATAGTGTTGGAGCTCAAAACAAAATCAACGAACTCGCTCATCATCATACGCACTTCGCTCTTGGAGAATAGGTACTTGTGCGCAGATTTGAGGAGAGGCTTAGGCGCATAGCTCATGCGCTCTCCTTGGATCACACTTGGTGGAAATGCTCTTGGTGAGAGGTGAATGCGTTGGGCAAGACGTGCCCGGGGTGATCGTGCGGAGGTGTTGGTTGTGCCTAGACTTGGCAAGGGTGTCTTGGTGGCTCGGGTGAGTGCCCGCCCATCGTTCAAGTGTGCACGAAGACTTGTTGGAGTGTTGGGTTGTGAATGGAGGTGTGTCTTGGTTGGAGGCACCCGTGTGTGGGGACTTTGAGGTGCGCCCGAGTTGGGCAAACGACACGACGATGTGACGAGGTGAACGAAGGATTGGTTAGTCGTGCGACGACCGTGCAGATGTGCCGATGAGCTGGGCAACCGAGTTTGCCGATGTTGTGAAAATTTGGCTAAGTGTAAATTTGGGGTTTCCCAAGATTTAACTTGTGCATTGTAAAAATGAAAGATTGTATAATATATTGATATCAGGCAGACTCATATTGCAGGGAGTTACCCCTCCCTTTATACTGTTGTGCATTTCTCTTGTATAATGTTGTTGATAATGAATGTGTATGGGTGTTCATTGGTGTAAAGGAACATTAATAATACTTGGTAACGAAAAATAAACTAAGTATGGATGGTTAAGGCATAGTCTACAATCATAAGTATTGGTGAAAAGAAAACGGTTGGTAGTGTCGCACCTCGCCGGCACGGTTGAAAGACCACCGTAGGCTTGGGGGCGTGACAGTTGGTATCAGAGTAGGTTGATGACCGGGTTGACAATGAAGTGTTGATCCCACTACACTATCGTGAGTTGGTATCAGAGCTCATGAACAGGTTCGGGTGTTGAAGCATTGAAGCTGATACACAACTTGACAGTTGGTATCAGAGCTCGGTTGGAGCTGGTTAGAGCAAGGTTGCTCGTGACGAAGTGATGAAGTGACAGTGGAAGAAGGTACTTGCAGGTGAAGGAAGCTAGTTTCACATACAAGTGGAACAAGGGTCGGTTCATGGTTGCAGGGAACTTGGTGAAGCTAGTGAAGGTTGGAACCGGAGATCGTAGAGTTGAGAAAGTGGTACTACGTGCTGTTCATATGATTTGGGCATTTGTCAGGTTGGCAAGTGGGACTGCGTGCGGGCAGGTATACACGGTTTGGGCATCTGTGGACCAAACAAAGTACGAACTGGGGAAGACATGCGACAAGGCATGGCATGTTTGGAAGAATGCGAAGGGAAGCTCTTGCTTACCTTATATAGGTTGAAGCAGATGAAAAAGGAGAATCCCCAGATTCGACAGAAGCTTACAGCCTTGGAAAAGAATGTTGAAGACGAGCTTCTTCAACTTGGATGGACAATGGAACAAGATGAAGTTGAAAGTTGTGCAAACAAGGAAGAGGAAGCTGTGGTAGTTGAAGATGTTGCATACATGACCATGATGGAGGATGAACTTGAGATTGATCAAGTTGGAATAGGATCGCGCAGTTTGCAGACATGGATGGATGAGGATACTCACATGGAGGAACCGCATGATGATGAAGTAAGTATTAATACTTATGTTTCGTTTGAGCATTTGGTAGATGGACCATATGCAGGGAAGGGCAAAAGTAGTTTGCCGATGCTAGGGAGCATCTTACCGTGGATGTTTATGATGAGACCCTGTATGGAGAAGCAAGGATTATTAATTGTTGCGGGACTTGTTGGGGTTGTTTGTGACCTTATGATAGAAGGTACAAAGGCCCGTGACAAGGGTGGAACTTGATGGTCGTTGTGGAGGATTGGGTCATGCTTTAGCCACATGGCCAAGTGCCCAGCATGACTGATGGACAGATTGGAGGAGGGCACACACTTGAGTTGCTTGGGTGGACTTCTCATGGCTGAGACCAAGAGAAAGTCTTGGTGGAACCTTTAGTGGAGGAGCTATGATGGAGAGACTCATGTGATGATGATATGGTTCGGTGACCGAGTTCACTAGACTGAATATTACAGACTTGGATGAGGATGATCGATTGTTGTGATGGGTCTACTTGGTTGGACTACATGGTAACTTAGTCATGGACATCAGGTTGGAAACATGGAGCATGGAAATCTTATGCAGGGACATTATGTGGGAGCACTTGTAGAGGTGTCACTTATGGGCATCCAATGAGGAGTGCCAAGGTAGGGATGTTGTGCAGGTGGATTTGCTGATGTGACATGGAGACTTATTACTTATGAGTCGATGGAGAGGTTGTGCACTCTTGTACAACAAGGCCATGGACTTGGATGGAGTTGTGAGCAGACTATGGGACATTCTTACTACATGGAGAGCTAAGGCATCTTGCAGAGACCTTTGGACCGAGACTTGTATGCTTGCTGAGATGTTGGTTGGAGATGACTTATGGAGCTCATGATGAGATGAGATTGTTGTGACTTTTGGGGACTTCAATATGGTGGACTTAGAGGATCTGATGCATTGAGGAGCTGAGGTCAGAGACTTTGATGCAGGATGGGGTGCATACTTTCAAGTACATGTATGGGAATGGCTTGAAAGAGTGACTTGATGTGGAGGATCGATATGAGACACTTTGGAGTGATAGAGCTACGATGATGATGATGCCTTGGTGGCAACACTTGGGCATGGGTTGAGCCGAGACTCAACTACCTTTGACACATGGGAGCTGATTGATCTATGATCATGGGCAGCACATGGATAGATGAGACAAGTGTATGCTTGTTTCTATGGCAGACTTGAGGGATGACACATTGTAGATATGATGGAGGTTGTGTCATGGGCCTGGATGTGGCACACCGAGAGTTGGACTTTGTTGAGATGGTCTCTTCATATTGAGGAGGCACACATATGGATGATGTTGGGATAGATGTGGCTGATTTCATATAGCACATTGACAACAAACATCATTGAAATCATGTTGCAGATGATATGAGGGCTACTTTATGGACCTGAGCATGGCTTACACTTATGGAGATGGATTCTTGATTGAATTTAGGATGTGACAGGATGTTTTGAGAAACGATTGATGATGGCATGAGGATGTGCATTCTCATGGTTTGAGCGTGATAGTTGGACTGATCACCCGACTAGTTTGAGTCATGACGGGATCCAGTGTATAGAGATGTGTTAGAATAGTGTTGGAGTATCATGGCAGCAGTTCACATGAGGATGACACATGATGAGGTCAACACAATATGTTGCAGTGGACATGTAGCTTGAGATGGAGGGGCCAACCTTCCACGATGGAGAGCAGCATGTGGAGATTGTGACAGAGTGGTTGATGATCATGGATTGAGATAATTTCTGATGTATGACATACCGATGGGTGCATACCTTGGTATGGTCATCTTGGTGACAGATGGTTGCCAAGGCGAGACATGATGGAGATGGTAGTTCTACATATGTTACAGTGATGGTTGAAGAATGTGGAGGAGTTTTCATCATGGATATTGATGATCTTGGAGGATGGTATGTTGTCGAGGATGACAACGACTTCAGTTGGAGGACGATGTAACGCCTTCGGAGTTGTGCGACGGTTGGGTGCCAGGCGACCAAGTGCGCGCACACGACGGGTGCGTGTCGGAGGTGCGATGGGCGGTTGTGCGACTGAACGATGGAGTGACCAACCAGACGTGCGATGGATATGCGACGAAGGATGCAGCAATATGCGAGCATGTGATGAATGAATAAGTGTTGTGCGTGCTTATACCCATGCCTTGGAGCGTTTGCGGTGGAGGGTTGGCCGACCAACATTGGTGGTGTGGACGACTATGTAGAGCACCCAAACGATGCATGTATGGAGTGGTCGGCTCGGCAGCCCACCCACACACGAAGGAGGTGTATATATATGATAGCGTTGGAGCTCAAAATAAAATCAACAAACTCGCTCATCATCATACGCACTTTGCTCTTGGAGAAGAGGTACTTGTGCGCAGATTTGAGGAGAGGCTTAGGTGCATAGCTCATGCGCTCTCCTTGGATCGCACTTGGTGGAAACGCCCTTGGTGAGAGGTGAATGCATTGGGCAAGACGTGCCCTGGGTGATCGTGCGGAGGTGTTGGTTGTGCCTAGACTTGGCAAGGGTGTCTTGGTGGCTCGGGTGAGCGCCCACCCATCGTGCAAGTGTGTACGAAGACTTGTTGGAGTGTTGGGTTGTGAATGGAGGTGTGTCTCGGTTGGAGGTGCCCATGTGTGGTGACTTTGAGGTGCGCCCGAGTTGGGAAAACGACACGACGATGCAACAAGGTGAACGAAGGATTGGTTAGTCATGCGGCGACCATGTGGTGGTGCCGACGAGCTGGGCAACCGAGTTTGCCGATGTTGTGAAAATTTGGCTAAGTGTAAATTTGGGGTTTCCCAAGATTTGTGCATTGTAAAAATGAAAGATTGTATAATATATTGATATCGAGCAGACTCATATTCCAGGGAGTTTCCCCTCCCTTTATACTGTTGTGCATTTCTCTTGTATAATGCTGTTGATAATGAATGTGTATGGGTGTTCATTGGTATAAAGGCACATCAATAATACTTGGTAATGAAAAATAAACTAAGTATGGATGGTTAAGGTGTAGTCTACAATCGTAAGTGTTGGTGAAAAGAAAACGGTTGGTAATGCCACACCTTGCCGGCACGGTTGAAAGACCACCGTAGGCTTGGGGGTGTGACACACATGGCCTGATCCCACTACAACCACAGGTCACCTTGACCTGACCTATGCCTGATCTAACCCGCATTCCCACAAATAAGTCCGTGGAGAAATATCTCGATGGACGGCCCCGTTCATTCTGCTCCCTGAAGTTGAGAGCAAGATATCATCGCAAAGGCATGTGGCTAATGCCACGCCTTGCTTCCGGGAGTGTCTCGCACATACCATCTTGGTTTTTGAAGGCCGTTTTCCCAATTATGCGATGCCTGCCACGTGGCCCCACACCAACCATCTGTTCCCATATTTCCTCCAGGTCAGATCCACCCATCACCTAGTTAGCCATCACCAAAACATGCTTGCGTTAGATAAATTTTAATGCTTTGTCAGCAAGCCATGTGGCTTGCCCCACATCCCACTGATGCAAGCACGACATCAATTGGACTTTCCCGCCAAGGGAATCCCCACATGTGTCATGTGTTGACTAGTATAAACGACCCGCATCAGTTTACTTTTTTCATTTTCCCACTCTGGTTGCTTGCTCCAACTCCTGTGCACCCACAGATTTCAAATCGCCAAATTTGGAAAATAAGCACGTAAATCATGCAGATGAAACTTCTATGTCACCCATCTTCATGAATACTCCCATGTCAACATCCATATTGCATAAGAATCCATAGGAATTCAAGCCATTTAAACCCTGGACTGGTTGTCTGAGCTCCGTGTGCTTTGTTTGCAGCAAATTCATCCCTCAGGCTAAAAAACGCATCAGCCAGTGCAATTAATGTGTTAATGTGTTATTTGAGTGTGATAATCTGTTTTTTTGGCTAAATTTATACTATTTAAGCTTAGAAAACCTAAAGCCTCTTGACTTGTGAGCATGCCGTCATTCCAACGCTCAATATTTGAGGAGGCCTTCTCACTAACCTGTACTTTGCACTCCGTGACACACATCACCTTTCACTACCATCACCTCCCGTGCGCCTCCTCATCTCCTATGGTTAGAAATTTCCTCAACTTATCATCTCATCAAATGGCTTCTTCGTCTACGGGGAGTTATGCAGACATGAACGGAAGGGGAAAATAAGTGCACCAATGTGATGATAATATCAATAACCAGGACTCAGTCATGGCAAATTTTGAGCTAAGGAAATCTATTGGCTTCTTGGCCAAACAAGTAGACATCTTGATAGTTGATGGGTCGTAATGCCAGCTTCTGAATCAAGGGCGAGAGCTGTGATTGGCCACGATCAAACTCGTATGAGCAAGGGAGCATATAAGGAGGTTGAAAATATAACTAAAATTTTCAAGGAAATATGACTCTAGCATGTTGTCGTTTAAAATGCTTGGGAAGATGGTATGGGGGCATGCCATGAGGATAACAGAAAAAAACTGGTAACACATGGAGTTTATTTAAGAAATGACAAGGATCATAAATAGGGTAGGTAGGGAAATAGAAGCTATTGAAGAGACAATTGGAGATTCACTTGCCAAAGCAAATATAATCCTAGACTTCCTAAATCAAGTATCAAAATAGGAGATAGTGAGAGTGAAACTCAATCAATTCGAGTGGGTGACAAGAGCCAGCCAAGTGATAGGGGAAAATGCACTAGTGATAGTGGCTAAAGAAGTAGTAAAAGCCTTAGCCGATGAGGTAGAAGGCTTCAAAAGTAAGACTGAGATATTATATTGCAAGAACTTTCCAAACTTCTTGGATGAGAGGGGAACATTTTTCCTAAGGAGTTCTTTATCAGACTCCTTACTGCAATCAAGGAAGGTCACGTGGGCCTTAGATGGGAGAATTTTGTTCTTCCAGGAAACAAATTCATGAAGGTATACAACAATCATTATGAACTCCTATTCTTGCTCAAACAAATATTCAGAGAATGAGGGAAAATTGACTATGAAAACATCAAAATCTTAGAAGGAACCATCATTTAAGCTTGGTCTTTTGACATTCCCTATGAAAGAGAGTGGAACACCTTGATGTACTTGTACAAATGGGCTTCCCAACAAGGATTTACCCCAGAAGCTCAGGTAACCTCAGCATGGCCCAATTCGAGTGCAAGAGACTCCACACACCAGATGTTATTTCACAAATCTTCCCTGGCATCGACACTTGCCTCCCTACTAACATCATCAATAATGACTTTGGAAGCTCCATCAATCGGTGCCAACAACATGAACTCTTGCAACATTGGCAACATCAACACCTAATAGCGTCGGCACTGTCAGTGACGCGCCCACTCGAGTGCCTCGACACACTAGCTCAAACAGTGCCCAAGAGAGAGAAGGAATGAACTGCCCAGTCAAGAGAGAGATAAAGAGATAACAAAGACAAATCTGAATGGGCCCACTCCGCAAGTAGTAGATATTTCAAGAAACTTGTAAATTAAGTTAATTAGAGTACAACTGGAATATTTGTAACAAATTTTAGTGCTTTCCCAAATACCACTAGTGATATAAAGTAGGGTCCAAGTTTTTGAGTGCCTATATAGGCACCATTTTGACATGTAAAAGGGGAGAGAAATCTAGGTTGTAGGGGAAAACTCTACCAGAATTTTTGGTGATTTGCTCGGAGATCTTGAAGCAATCTAGGGGAAGAATTTTGAAATAACTCTTGGATGTCTATATTTTCTTATCATGTATGTTTCGTACCCACCTTATATTTTGAAGTTTACTACCAATGAAATACAAGTTTATGCAATTTCCATGGCACTTTGAGCTGTAAACCTGATTTGTTGTGTAAATTGTGTAGAATTTTATGATAATTATTAACTGGAATGAATTTTAGCATCAATATGATGGTTTGTTTCAGTTTTGCAAGATCTATCAAGTTAGTTTGAAGAGTATCCTTACTTTCTTGATATTTCTTACAAGGGTTTTGCAAGAAAATGGTAAATTTCAAATTTTTGTGTTTTCTAATGGTTGAATTCTTGATTGTTCAACTACCCACCAAGTCTTCGTTGATTTAAAGGAATTCTTAATTTCTCCTCTAAATTAGGTAAAACTTGATTCTCCATCTTTCATCCATATTTTACATTTTCAACCTTTTATGTCAAACCTAAAGGTTATGAATGCTCCTACTTAAGATCAACGAAAATGTAGCCTAGCAAATGCATTTAATGTCTAGTGGTTTTCCCCCAACCTTGAATCCCAAACATATCTTAAAACTTAAAAAAACATCAAGTTGAATTTGAAGGCCACTCAAGCACATTTTGAATCATTTCTTTCAAGAATATGTCATGAATGTTAGATGTGAATGATGAACTAATTTATTGGAATACTTGTAATTTAAATTTTGCTGGATTTACTTGTTCACATTTGGCTACAAAATTTTTTACATTTTCATAGAGACTTTATTTAAATGGTTGTGATGAAATTCTTCGTGTAATATAATTTTCTTTAGGAACTTATCGGGGAAAATGAAACACATGTATCTTGAACATAAAATGAAATTATGCCATAATAAATGAATTCAAATTTGAATTACATAGTTATTCACAATAACATATTTACAAGAATGATTTAAATACATGGTTTTATTTGCTTGCATTTGAGTCATCTGATCTTTTGGCCATTCTTATGTCAACAAACATGAACTAAAATATTATAGTAAGAGGCTCCAAAACATGATGAACACATTCACAGTAATAGATGGCCATACCTACAGATTGAAATAGAATATCTTAAGACTAGAGTAGCAAATAGAATGACACTTAGATGTTCCTAGGCTTTACACTACAACACAACGTAGTGTGAATCTAGGGTCCCAACATCTCGTGGTTCCATTTCCAGGGACGATTTGAATTCGTTCCCAGGGAAAGACAACATCTATTCAAATCTTTGTGGTGGAGAAAGTATAAAATTATTAGTTGTGCATTCCACTTGATGACTCCACTATCTGAATGTATCATTTCACAGAAATTACATTCCATTTGTCCTGCTCTCCACCCACTACAATGACCAACCGACTAGTATGAATTCCATTTTACATACCTCTCTTACCGTACATATTTTTAGTAATATTCCTTCCATCCTTTAACATGCTCCTCCTCACCATGCACATTCACACTCTGCCTTCATCAAGAAGACACACCCAAAGTAATCTAGATCAGGATTTAACACCTCTTGTCCTAAACCCTGAGCATGTTGTGTACACCTTGAACCAATGTAACAAAACCTTATTGGTGGAACCCTCGGGAAGTTGAATAACTAGTATTCCATCTCCACCTTTGACAATAATGATTGCTCAACTGCCTTGTTCTGATGTTATTCATACAAATACCATACCTTCACATATAACAGTTGAGGATCATGGGTCACTCAATCCTAGACATAAACTTGAGAAGGTGACTCCAAAACTTACTGAGAAAACTAGAACTCCAATATCATCTGCTACTAGGGACGTGATTTTATAACACATTATGGCCAAACAAGGTCAACCTCTTAATTGACCTAATCAACCCAATCAATCATTGGCTTGGGTGGAAACACAATATGCCCCATTATATTTTCCTCGGGTGCTACATGACATGCCTGATAATTACCTAAAATTGGTACCTAGGTTTAGTGGTGAAAAGAAAGGGATCATTGAGGAACACATCAACACATTCCAAAATTCCACCAACAACTTCATGGTAGAATATGAGGATTTTTTCATGAGGTTATTCAAATAGACCCTTGAGGGGCACATGCGAAAATGGTTTTGCACCCTTCTTGCTAACTCATTACACTTTTGGGATAATTTGGAAAGGACATTATGCGCCTAGTGGGGAGAGAAGAAGGAATTTCAATACCATCTCATCTAAGATTTTTTTGTAGTAAAAAAGAAGCCATCCAAAAATGTAGAAGAATTCACGAAGAGATTTAATAAGCTCTAAAACAATATCCCCAATGAGATTAAACCTACTCCTATTGTTTCCATGGTTAATTATGTAGCTACTTTTGAGCCAAATTTATCTGTCATGCTCAAAGAAAGATGACCCGGGAACTT
Organism: Pinus taeda; assembly: GCA_000404065.3. Lineage (NCBI taxonomy): Eukaryota > Viridiplantae > Streptophyta > Pinopsida > Pinales > Pinaceae > Pinus > Pinus taeda. Next base: position 417,112 of record APFE030515595.1, read on the forward strand.
ATCCGACATGAAATCATATGATAAAAGGAAATTTAACCGTAGAAGAAAATTTGAGAAGAACAGAAAAACGAATGAGAACCATGACCCAGAAAAGGAGAGGGGAGGAAACCAAGACAAATTCAAGAAGAAAATAAAGGATGAACTTGACCATTCGTGATACCATAAGGACGCATCCGAAGAAAATATCGAGGAGAGGAATTAATTGATCAGGAACCTATTAAACAAAATTTCCAAGCTTGAAACTATAGGACTGAGAAAAAATCCTAACCAACCTCCTCATAACCCCCCTTTCTTCCATAATCCATTCCATCCACAACCAATGAATAGGGATAGAAGGCTCGAAGAACAACCAATACAACCTCCAGTAAGGGGCGATCTCAACTTATAGACTAATAAATATCCTGATGAGTGTATGAAGGACAAAGACATAAATTGGGTAGGAGATTAAAATCGCACCTTCTACATCTTCGAAGATGACTACACACATCCTATAACGAAAAAAGAGAATTATAAAATGTGTGAATTTGAAGGATACAAAGATTGTGAAATCCCCCCCATACCAATATCAGAAGATTGCTAACTATATGATGGCATAAATCAGAATGAACCATGAGCTATGACCCAAGATAGGAAGACCTTCTAGTGTGAGTGGCTAGAACAAACCAAACAAGCCTTTAACATCATTTCTTGACCCTAAAAGAACTTAGGATGATAGTCTCTTGTCTCTCGAACCCCCAAAGAGAGTGTAAGAGATCCCAGTTAAGAAGAGAAAGAACACCCAAGATCAGAACCCGAGGTCCACTCAAGAACCAGAGGGACCAAAGGATCCTATTCCTCCACCTCCACTGACTCAACCAACTAAAGAGGCAAAGTGAATCCTAGTCCCCCTCTTCAATCTTGGGCAAGAGATGAGCTAGATAAAAGTTTTTTTTCCTCTATTAGAATTAGTACAAAACCCAACCTATCAACCACTAATACAGAAACTAATGACCCCTCACAAATAAATCACCCTCAATGACACTATGAACATCCAAGAAGACTTCCCTCATGTGGATTCATTATATCACATAGAAGAACAGGATGATGATAATCCTCCCTTCTACATTATCTTGAATGTTCACAACAAACTACTACACAGCTATATGCTACATTTAGGAACGTCTCACAACCTCTTGCCCAAGTCAGTCATGGTGGAATTAGGATTGGACATTACCAAGCAATACCTCAACCTCTACTTGTTCGATTACCATAGAGTAAAATGTCTTGGTCTCATCAAAGATTTAAAGGTTTCCCTCACCTAGATACCAAGCAAGAGTCTAGTCATGGATATAGTGGTGGATGATATCCCTTCCTCATATGACATGCTACTTTGGAGATCACGGGATGAGAAATCGGGAAAAACTTTTCAAATGGATCTATCATATGCTACCATACCTATTTTTAGAGGCAAGGAATAAAGACTATACCGGGAAGCTAAATTGTTGTGTATCACAAGTGATGTGAATAGGTCCAAGAACATACCATTCTATGTTGCAGAAGAATTAATGGGTTACTATAGCCTATTAGTTAGCCTTGAGTTCATAATTGAGACCAAATCAACCCTTTCCAAATGAGAATAGACATACATATCGGATTCAGTATGGAAACTATTCTTTGATGGAGCATGTTCTCGAGAGTTCATGGGAGCGGGAGTGATTCTAATATTTCCCATGGAATAAAACATTTCGTTATCCTATAAACTAGAATTTGATGCCACCAACAATGTTTCTAAATAAAAATCATTAATTCTAAGATTAGAAATGACCCATAAAATGGGACTAAAAATTCTTGTAGCCTTTGGAGATTCAAAGTTGGTGGTCCTACAAGTGAGAAATGTCTATGCCACTAAGCACCCTTGTATGAGATCATGTTGAAACGTTGTATGGGATATTATTGAGACTTATTTTGATTCTTTATACATTACAACTTTGCAGAGGGAAGAGAATCAACTTGTAGATGTTGTAGAAATTGTCGCAAGTACCTTCAGACCACCTCCTGAACCAAAGTTGAAAGACATAGTGGAAAAGCGACACAAACCTTATGTCAAACATTGGCAAGTTTTGAAGAGAAACAATAGCTAAGAAGTTTCCTAGAGTTGGTGGATGAGTTTTCAGCCACCAACATTAAATCCAATAAATAAACGCTCGAGGATGAACAAGAAAAAGAATCAAGCTAAGATGATAGTAAAAGGTTCCTTAATTAGATCGAATGTCACGAGGTAATCAAACTCAAGAAAAAATTCATTCTCAAGGGATTGGTCCCACTAGATCAAATTTTTGACCATACTGATGTCCCTACCAAGGCATTCTTTCAGTTGGTGGATGAAAATGTCGAATAACATAACCTCGGTACAAAGGAGAACTTGCAAAAGATAAAAATCACCAAGTATTTTGAACTTGCATGCAAAACAAAATACGGCGATTTGTTTAAATAATTCAAAGATGTTTTTGCATGGAGTTATGAAGATTTGAAGACTTTATGACACTTTTGTGATTCAGCATAAAATACCTTTGAAAGATAATATTAAGTCTTTTGTGTAGAAACTCAGGAGGTTCAATCCCATATTGTTTTGAACAATAGAAAATGAGATCAGAAAGTTGTTGGAAGGGAAGATTATTGTCCCATTGATATATTCTCAATGGATGGTTAATTTGGTGTCAATCAGGAAAAAGAATGGAGTCATACAAATCTATGTAGATTTTAGAAACTTGAGTCGTTACTCATTGAAGACAATTATCCCCTTCCCAAGATGGACCATATGCTACAAAAAGTTGTAGGAGCATATATAATATCAATGATTGATGGATTTTCAGGCTATAATCAGATAATGATGTACCCAGATGATAAATATAAGACCTCTTTCATGACATTGTGGGGCACCTTCATGTATGACAAGATTACCTTTGGGTTGATGAATGCGAGAGCTACCTTTCAAAGAGATATGGACATTGAATTTTTTGGAGACAAAGATGAATTCATCTTCATCTACCTAGATGACAAAACCATTTTCTCAAAATCAGATGATGACCATTTAGAGCACCTCAGATACAAATTCTTGAAGTGAAAGAAATTTGGTCTATCATTGAACCCTAAGAAGTCATTATTTTCTTTGCAAGAAGGGAATTTTATAGGGAATATCATCTCAAAGGAAGGTGTTAGAATTGACCATAAGCGAGTAGAAGCCATCTCGAAGATTCATCTCCCTCGAAATAAGAAAAAAGTCCAATAATTCTTGGGGAAGATCAATTTTGTACGTAGATTTATCGCAAATTTTACGGAACTTTTGAAACATATAATAGCCATGCTTAGAAATAAGATGGATGCCAGAAGTGAAAGAATGATTTGAACAAATAAAAAAGGCCATCATGGAGGCTCCAGCCTTAGCAAGTCCTAATTTTTCAAAGGAATTTCAAATTTTCTCCTTCACATCTAATCTTTCCATCATTATAGTTTTGTTGCAAAAGAAAAAAGAAGGGCACAATTAGCCTATTACATATTTTAGTCATGCCTTGAGAGATGTAGAGTTGAAATACATAATTCTAGAGAAGCAACCCTATGTTATGGTGAAGGCTTTCAAATATTTTCAAGAGTACTTGCTACATTCCAAGGTAACAACATATGTCCCATCTGCGGTGATAAAGGAAATACTTACTCAAACCAACAATGATGGCTGATAAGGAAATTGGATAGCAAATTATAGAAATATGACCTTGAGATTAAACCCACAAAGTTGGTTAGAGGCCAAGGGTTAGTTAGATTGTTCACTGAGTCAAATCATATTGCACTGGGAATGTGTACCAATGAATATCTTTGCAATATCTGCAGAGAGGACAATCCATAATAACCACCTTCTTCAAAAAAAGATAATCCACAAGAACCTCTTCATCTTGGGTGAGAGAATCCATAGGCATCTCTCATCCCAATAGGAAGGAATAAAAAATAACCCTTCCCACAAGAACCCTTCATGAAGGACCTTTCAAAATTTCAAAATCTACCTTGGCATAAAGATATTGTATTCTTCCTACAAAATTTGGAATTTTCACCTTAAATTCCTAGGGCCAAATGTATGTCTTTGAAATTGAAGGCAATCAAATATTATATTTTGGATGAAGGCTTGTATTCGAAAGATCTTGTTGGAATTGTACTTACTTGTGTTACTGAAGATCAAGTATCATAGATCATTTCAAAGTTCCATTGAAGTGTATGCAAAGGACATCATGCTTAGAAGGTCACTTCTTATAAAATCCTGAGTTGGGTACTATCGGTCATCCCTCTTCAAAAATACTAATGTTTTTGTTCGAACTTGTCCAAAATGCCAGATGTTTGCAAATAAGTAGGAGATTTGATCTCTACCACTAAAGTTGATGGGGGCAGGACTTCATTGGAGAGATGCATTAGAATTCAAGCGAGAAACACAAATACATTATCACGACCACTGGTTATTTTACCAAGTGGGTGGAATCCATTCATACTCAAAAGGATGATGGGAAGAGTATCATAACTTTCTTGGAAAGAAACTTTCTATCCAGATTTGGATACCCCAGAAAGATAGTCACAAATAATGCTTAGCCTTGTCACAAATAATGCTCATCCCTTCATTTCTTTCAAGGGGATGCAATTTTGTCAAGACTACAATATAAAATTTGTGCATTCCACAATGTACTATCCTCAATGTAATGGACTAGTAGAATCATCAAACTAGAATTTGATAAGAATTACTAAGAGAATGTTAGATAAGAAGAAGAAGAACTGGGATGAAAATCTCAAATATGCTTTGTGGGCGAACATAACCAATACCAAGAGATTCGTTACCTTATTAGCTAGTGTATGGAATGGATGGGGTTTTTCTTGTGAATCTCACCTAACCAGTGATGAAGTTGCTATAGGATGAGGCACTAGATGTTAACATATTCAAACAAGGATCTATTAGACGATAGAATTTGAACAATAGAGAGAAGTGACCTTGAGTAAAGTTGAAACCCACCAGAAAAGGGTGAAATTTATATTTGATAAGAGAGTGAAGGAACATGACCTGTAAGTTGGAGATATGGTACTGAAGTGGGACTCAATCTGACCTAACAAGGGAAAGAAGAAAGTTTGAAAATCTATGCATTGCTCCATTCCAGGTTTGGGAATTTCTTGATAACAATACTTATCATATGGAGACACTTGGTTGAGATTTCCTCACAAGCCCTATCAATGCTAGGTTCTTGAATAATTTCTTCACTTAAATGGAAAATAAAATTATTATAATTATATATATATATATAATTTTCAAGTTGTTTTTATCATGCTCAATGTTGTAATTTTTCATTTTTTAGTAAGCCATACGAAGAGGTGGACACCACCCATAACCAAAAATCCATAACCCAATGATGAAAGGCACTAAAACTGCAAGTCCTCAATAGACTGCAGGGTACTATTATTCCCCATGGAGTTATTATGTGTGCCAGCTACAATGCCCCTACAAAGGATCTCGATGCTAAAGGAAAGAGTCTAAAGGAGCATCTTCAAATTTGTTCGTTCATTGGTGCCAGTGGTAGTCTGGGTGCATGGGAAAACACCAATGGTCCACTCTGTGTCATAACCCATGATCACTAGGCATAGGTGGGAATGCTAGGATCTAACAACCTAGACATTTTCCGATCCAATGGCTCATGGAACCCTACGACACCAAACAATGTGGAGGTTAATGCCCATGGTTGGTGTGTGAAGCCACATGGTGAGACCACAGATTCTCCACATACCTATGGAAGTTTCAAGGGCTAACATATAACGTACATAGAAAGTCGATGTGAGTCCCCCACTACATCAGCCTCCATGTCCCACCACCACCCCATTCCATCTTGTCACCTTGTCAAACTCCATGTGGACACTTCATACATATTAGGGGAATTTTGAGGTCTAAAATGGGCCTCCTAAGAAAATGTACAACCAAAATAAACTTTATAACAACCAATAAGATTCAAGGTGGTGATGTCAACCATGGGGGATGATGCACCATTTTTGGAATAAAAACTAAAAAGATTAAAAAATAATTAAATAATAAAACTACATTTTCAACTCATATCCCTAAGGTTTTACTCAAATTTTGAGCAGAATTACTCGTTAGATGCAAAATTTAATTCCTCATTCAAGGATTACCCATGTTTCATACTTTTGATGTTAGGAAACCAACTCACAAAAATAGAAAAGATAGATCAATGCCTTAGAATTCAGCCTCTTCGAGTGGGAAACCTCCTTTACATTACACAAATGAACAATTCTTGGATGATACAAATGACAAGATATCCTTTCTATATATAGGAGTCTAAGGGGTCATAATATAATCAGAGCCGACAAAACAAAAATAATGTAAGGGCATAATAATAACAATAGTGGGATTCTATGAGGCACAATAATAACAATATGGGGACTACATGGGCACAACAATATAATAGGGGGGTTGTACTAATAAGAATAAGGGGTTACACTAGTAGTATAGGGACCTAACATGCCCCTCTCCTTCAAAAAGTGTTGTCCTCAATGCTTGAGTAGTTCTTGATGCTTCTGTATAAAATTATTTTCCTCCCAGGTGGAATCTTCAGCAGGTAAGTTCTTCCGCTTGATGAGATACTCTGAAATTGATCGATTCCGTAGCTGTCGGGTTCTTGTTTCTATGACTGCTTCGGGTTCCAATATGATTTTTCCTTCCTCATTAAGTACTAGAAATATTGTTTGAACTGGGAGCTTCTGCAACTTTTGAATGAGTGGCCACACTTCTTTGTCCTTCTTCCATTCATCCCTTGCTTCGTTTATCCAATCCGGTTGGATAAAATAAATAGAACAAAACAATGCTTCCACATCCTCATCCTTTCTTGAGAGTGCATCTGCAACAACATTTTGTTTCCCTTTTTTGTAGATGATTTCAAAGTCATAACCCAACATATTTGTGACCCATTTTTTCTGTTCTTCTAAAGATAATATTTGTTCTAAAACGTATTTAAGAATATCATGATCCATTTTTACCTTGAGGTGTCTTCCCATTAAATAAGGTCTCCATTTCTTAAGTGCATGTAGTATTTCCAACATTTCCTTCTCATAAATATCTTGCTTGAGATGTAGCCGTAAAAATACCCAATCGCCTACATCAAAAATTCTTTCACTGCTATGTTGATCTGCCTGTTATTTCATTCGATTATGCACCAAAGTGGCATTATCCTTTAAAAGTTGGAGAACTTGTTGTTGATGCTCGATGTGATCTTTCACTGCTTGAATCTTTTTCTTCTTGATATGTCCTTCTATCTTGAGAATTTCAGGAGTAGTAATTTCTTCCAATGCATTACAAGATATGGTCGGATTCATTTCTTGATGCTCGATGTGAACTTTCACTTCTTGGACATTTTTATTCTTGATATGTCCATCTATCTTGATAGTTTGAGTGGTAATTCTGGCCAATGCATTACAAGATATGGTCAGATTGATTTCTTCTTTCTCGATGTGATCTTTCACTTATTGAACCTTTTTCTTCTTGATATGTCCTTATATCTTGAGAGTTTGAGGAGTGGTAATTCTTGCCGATGCTTTACAAGGTATGGTCGCATTCATTTCTTCTTTCTTTGGGGTTGGTTCCTGGTGCATATCATCTTCTTTTGTTGTTTCTTGATCCTTTTCTTCCTCCTCTTCACAATCAATGTAAAATAATTTCTTCTCAGCACACCTATGAACTTTAATGTATTTTTTATCACAATTGTAGAAAAGTCCTTTTGCTCTTTTTTCTTCCAATTGTTGTGGTGTCACCCTTGTAGGTTGTGGAAGGCTAGGAGAAACAACACTTCCATCTTTATAGTTGTGAGGGGTAGAATTCCTTGTTGCCATAATTTTTCTTTCCACTTTTCTTGCCACCCATAATGCATTTTCCAATGAATCAGGTTCCTAAAGACGAACCTCATGTTGAATGTTATCCTTTAAAGTCCCTATGGAGACATCAATCCTCTGCTTCTCTAGAATATCATTTTCCCTTTTATTCAATTTTTGAAAGTCCTCAGTGTGCTCTGCCACTGAACACTTTTGTTTGAGATTTATCAATTGGCTAAAGAAGGTGTTTCTCTTTGTATCCTCATAATGTGCTATCATTTTCTCCGTGAAAATTGACCATGTAACAAGTGGTTTACGAGAACAAAGCCCTTTATACCATAAAAATTGATCAGATTCTAAATATGAAGATGCAATACATACCTTTTGTAATAGTTTCACCTCATGTAGATCAAAATATTTCTCCATCTATAGTATCTAATTTACCAGATGCTTGCCATCAAACTTCCTCATATTGCCTTTTCTTGATTTTAGGAGCTCAATCTTGAAACGACTGTAACTCTATAATTTCGGATCTTCCAATTCTGAAATCATGATCCGTGGTAGCCCTTTCAGTCCTGTTTCTAACCCCACAAGTCTGATCAAGATTGGATTCTCCAAGGAAGAGTTATGCCAAATATCCCATTGTGACCTGACTATATACTAGTTCAGTAGAGTGAACTTGTACGATGTGCCACATGTCACTGTTTCGATCTTAGTACCTAAAACTTATACACAAAAAACTACAGGTTATCCTCTTTCGAAAATTTCTACGAAATTTCAATATGATGCTCAAAACAAAAGTGATGATGATTTTCGCTAGGTCACTTGTTTGGAATGTAATTTGGGAATCTGCAAAAACTGTAACTTCCTCATATCATATCTCTGAAAATATAGCGAGAAAAGCTCTGAAATTTGGACCCAAAGTTCAAAACGATTTCAGCTCAAATGAAATCTTTTTTTTGCCTCTGAAACGTCACAGAAAAGAATTTATAGCGAAAATTCCGCGATAACTGGTTTGGATCAACAAAACCCTAAAATCCAAAGCTCTGATACCAAATGTTATGAAACCAACTCACAAAAAGATAGAAAATATAGATAAATGCCTTAGAAATAAGCCTCTTTGAGGGGAGAACCTCCTTTACATTATACAAATGAACAATTCTTGGATGATACAAATGACAAGACCTCCTTTATCTATATAGGAGTCTAAGGGGTCATAATATAATCAGAGCTGACATAACAATAGTAATGTAAGGGCACAATAATAAAAATAGTGGGCTTCTATGGGGCACAATAATAAAAATATGGGAACTACATGGGCACAACAATATAATAGGGGGGTTTTACTAATAACAATAAGGGGTTACACTAGTAGAATAGGGACCTAACATTTGATGGACCCTGCTACATGAAAAATGAGAAATACGAAAAACATGATTACAATCACATTTTTCATGTATTTCTTATTTTTCATGTAGCAGGGTCCATCAAAAGTATGCAACATGTGTACTCCTTGGATGAGGAATCAAATTATGCATCCAACAAGTTTTTCCGCTTGAAATTTGAGTAAACTCAACGGGGGATAAGTTGAAAATATGAGTTGAAAAAATAGTTTTTTCTCTTCTCCCTCTAAAATTTGATGATGTAATCTAATATTATTGTATTATTTCAGCTATTATTTTATAAATTCCTTAGGAGGCTCATTTTAGACCTCATAATTCCCCTAATGCCTAGTTTCTTCCACCATGCCACCTACCTCATCACCCATCACACTGCGACACCCATATCCAATCACCACCCACATGGATTGGTCCCACTATAACCACATGTCACCTTGATGTCACCCATGCTTGATGTAACCCATATTCATGTAGATTAGACATTGGAGAAATATCTCCATCCGACAACCTAAGTGATTATGCTCCCTAAAGTTGTGAATAGGATATCGTCGCGAAGGCATGTGACTGATACAATACCTCGCTTCCTGGAGCGTCTCACACACCATATTGATTTTTCTAAGGTCATTTTCCAAACTATGTGAAATATTGCCACATGGACCTCCATGCTGACCACCTATCCCCATATTCCCTCCATGTTGAATCCTCCCATCACATGGTTAGCTATCACCAAAACATGTTGCATTATATGAATTGCCATGCTTCATCAGTAAGCCACGTGGTTGGACCCGCACCCCACTTATGCAAGCACGAAGTCAATTAGACTTTCCTGCCAATGGAATCCCCACACCTGCCATGTGCTGAACCATATAAAAGACCTGTAACAATCCACTTTTGGCATTTTCCCACTGTGGTTGCTTGCTCCAACTCCTGCACACCTATGGATTTCAAAACGCCAAATTTGGTAAATAAGCACGTAAATCATGTAGATGAAATTAATAATTCACCTCTCTTCATGAATACTCCTCGTCAACATCCATATTCCACAAGAATCCATGAGAATTCAAGCCAATTAAACCCCTAATTGGTTGTCCGAGCTCCATGTGTTATGTTTGCAAAAAATTCATCCCTCGGGCCAAAAAACACATGAGTTAGTTAAATTAACATCATAAATGTGTTATTTGAGTGTGATAACCTGTTTAGTTGCTAAATTTATACTCTTTAATCTCATAAACCCTAAAGCCTCTTGAGACGTGAGCATGTCATCCTTCCCAAGATCAAAATTTGAGGAGGCCTTCACACCAACCCATCCTTTGCACTTCATGACATATTTCCCCTTTCACTACCATCACCTCCCTTATGCCTTCTTGACCTCTATGATGAGAAATTTCCTTAGATTATCATCTCATCAAATAGATTCTTTGTCTACTGGGAGTTATGAAGACATGAAGGGAAGGGGCAATGAAGTGTACTAATGTGATGAGAATATTAGCAATTAGGACTCACTCATGGCATATTTTTATCTAAGGAATTCGATTCACCTCTTGGTCAAATAGGTAGACATCTTGACTATTGATGGGTTGTAATGCTAGCTCCCAAATTAAGGACAAGAGTTGTGATTGGCTAAGATCAAACTCCTCCGAGTAAGGGATGTTAATTTTTGGTAGCTTGATGACAAATTCCAACCATGGGACTAGATTCGTATTTTCAAGAGGACCAATTTTTACTATTGAAGCACTCATTTTGGTCAAGGGAAAGTGCATTTTTGAAGAAAATACCACATGTGCACAAAAAGGACAAGTCTACCCAAAAGAGAAATTGAATACCCAAGGATGGCTATAAATACAGGTCAAGTGACCATCATTTGGAAATCATTATGATCATTCTTCTTTATTTGGTTTGGCTTGCATAGGTGTGAGGTGGTTTGTGGAGATGGGTTCATACAGGTCTAAAATTGTAGGGTCCAAAGCTCACATGTGAGATCTAGGGTTTTGGTTTCTAGCCACGGGGATGACATAGAAAATTTTCAGTTGCAATTAGAAAAATGAAGGTTCATGAGTGTGGTTGGAGGGTTTTAGCTACATGCACATCACTCTTTGTGTGTGGTTGGGACCTAGGTTTTGAGTTTTACAGCTGATCATAGATTTCATCAGTTGACCACAAACGTCAGCAGTTGAAGCAATTGATGACAGTTGAATGCAGGCTTCTAAATCATGGTTTTGATTATTAGTATTGTTGGGCTCATCTCTTGGACTTTTATTAGTTTATTTTTCTGGATATTTTTATTGTTGAAGATATGGATCATTCTACTCTCTCTTTACTGAACATTTTATGACAATATAATAAGAAGAAGAATTTGAAAGAGCTTTCCTCGTAGTGGGTTTTTCCCTAGTTTTCGAATAATCCTAGTGTGTATGTGAGAACCTCTCACTAAAATTCATGTAATAAAAGTTAACAAAGGAAAAATATAAGACCAAAATTAAGGAACACTTATTCCAAGCTAAATTTTGGGCAAAGATATCGTAGTGGGAATCACTAGATGTGTTTATGGATAAGGGAAATTAGAAAAGGCAATGATAAAGGCATTAAAAAGGAAAAAAAGTATTTTGGCACATTTATTTATGAAAATAATGGAAAATAGGAGAAAAGGAAGGTGAAAGGTCACAGATTGCATGTGAGGAGGAAAATGAAGGAAAATAATGGAAAATGAAGAAAATAGAGGCCTCATTAATAAAAGGGCTTTTAAGGATCAATTCATAGCTTTTGTCAGTTTAGTTTTGGAGCTCTCTCATTATTCTCTCTCTCTCACACTCTTGGACACTTAGATTTTTCTTGGAGCCTTCTAGCTTTGGAGCAAGGAAGGGAAAAGAAAGCAAAGGAAGGAAAAATAAAGGAAAGGAAAGGAAAGATCAGGAAAGGAAGAGTAGGATCAAGCAACTTCAGCAATAATACTTGTAGGTAACATATTTCATGAGTGATTTCCTAGTTGGATTGACATGCATGGCTTTGCATGTTGGTATATGCTTATATTTATGTTAGTGGCATGGTTTTGTTAGGTTATGACAGTGTTTTTCATCCTTGCCTTTCCTTTTCTGGATATCCATAGTGTGATGGGATTATTTATCAGTTTTGATCTTTGGAATTTCTGGATGGTTTCAGAATCTAGGGCAAAGGTAGTCTCACGAAAATACCCAAATGCCTATGAATCCATTTACAAGTTTTGGCAGGATACAAGGTAAATCCTGAGGGTGGTGTCTTGGTTTAGGGCCTATTGATCCGATGTGGATTGTGGTAAATCCCAAGAGACGAGGAGATATAAAATTACTCAAGGATAATGATAGAGTTTGGAGGCATTCCAAGCTCTGTTTGGTTTTGTGATCTCGGTGCTGATTTTGGTGAGGGTGGAGGTGGTTAAACCTCTAGATTCCCTTGGTTGTTTTTGGATTGGTTTATCCATGATATCCCACATTCATGCTTGGAATATGACACGGGAGTGACTGGCTGAAAGAAAGATTTGGTTCAACTATGTCTATGGTCAACTGGTACGTGGAAGCTAATTTATCTTGCTTTTGTACTTATTATTATGTGGCCTTAATAGTTGTTATCTCATTGTTATTTACTTGTCACTAAAAGGATAATGGATGAAATACCTAATTGATGTCAAAACAGTTAAGAGAAGAGGGTGGTCATCCTTCTTGTCAAGTCTCATATGATTTATCATTCATTTATGCTATGTCTTGCATTAATGTTATGTAGATTGCATTGATGCCAAGTGTTTGACAGAATGTCAGTCTTGGTTGGGGATGTTTAGATCTAGTCTTGGAGCCATTTTTTAGCTATCAAGTCTTGTTTTCATGTAAATTATGGATTCTGAAAGCTACAAGGGTTTCTAGGCAGTGACCTGGATTCTAGGCTTGAAAAGGGACACAAATCCCAGAGTCATAGGCACAGTTCTAAGGATAAAAGTCCCCAAACGCACCCATGCCTCATTGTGGGAGTGTCTAGAGCCTCTCAGATGCACCCTTGTCCATATCAAGGGAGCGTCCATGGTTTAATGGTCTAAAACTTAGTGAAACACAAGGACTGGTTATGGGGATAACTGGGAAGGCTTCTGGGAGTCCTATATCATGTATATAAGGTCTGTGTTGTGGGTTTCCGTTGATTCCACTTGCTTAAGGTCACGTAGGAGGTTGAGTCTTGTCATAGTAGCCTCTCATCTCATGTTTACCTGGGTAAGCCGGTGAAAGTGGGTAGATATGTGGGGAGGCATCATTATAATGTCTATGTGTGAATGATTTTCTTCTATTTCTCCTTTATGTTCCACTGCATTAATGATGATATTGTTATTTCTATATAATTTCATACATTGTTGAATAATGTTGTAAAATTGAATATTGACATGACGTTGTGGGGTGAATTTAACATGCAAATGAAGAAATGAAATTATCTAAAGAAAATAACAATATAACCCTAATAAAATTTAACATGGTATCAAAGTTGGGTTGAAGAAAATTCATTGATATCACCCCTAAAAAGACACCTTTGATGGAAGCAAAAGAAGATGGAGACCTAAAAGAATGCTAAGGTTTGAAGGAAACCCTAGGAAATCTGGTTATTAGGGTTTGATGGATGACATGAGGTTAGGGTTTGGAAGAAACATTGGGATAATATGATGGCTTGAATTTTGTAGTTTTGAAACATCATCAGTGTGAAGATGTTCTAGCCTTATGTTAGGTTTGATGGCCTTGGTTGTTGATGAAGTCGATGGAAACATTGTTATGGACAATACTAACTCTTGAAGTCTGTTTCAAGATGGAGATGATCACTTCTCATTAAATATAAATATATTTTACACTTATGGTATTTCTTTTTGGCATTGTTCTTATTTATTTGATTATTTATTCCTACATGAATATTTGAGTATATGTATACTTCTAACCTATAAATGAGATGTAAAAAAAAAAGATCTGTCTTGAGAATCAACTTAGCTGTAGGAAAATAAAGATTTTGTAGGGAGAGAAGAGTTAGTGGAAATTTCACAAAATGATACAATTTCCAATGAAAAATAAGTGCTACTAGTTGCAAAGGTATATGAATACTGCAAGGTATGTAAGTTGAAATAATAGATGGCAAGGTAAGCTCTAAGGTATGCCAAGAATATAACCTTCGTGTATACATATGAAAGTAAGTTTGATTTATGGTACATGTGATATATATTGGTGCTCTTGATATACGGCAAGCATCTTTCATTTTAATCATGATGGATTTCCTAATCTCATAAAGAAGGCTAGCACATTAATTTTGATATATGGTAACATGATACTATTGGTAATGCATGTGATAAGCATGTTGAAAGTGTGACAATAACATTTATTATCTTGTTGATCTTGATAAGTTTTTGTTAAGCTTAGTAAATATGACAAGTGGCAATATTGGATGCCATGACTTGATGTTGTGGCTATGATTCTTGAATTATGAAGACACACTTATATGATAATAACCCTTGATGAATATTTGATGGCACGATGATGACTTGTTACGATATATGTCTAAGAACCTGATATAGTTTTTGATCTAATAGTTTTATTGTAGCATGACAATATTATGATAGATAGGTTGATATAGATGATTGAAGAGGATTCACATTCAGAGGGAGAAGCATTTCATGAGATTTTAACACCTAGCATTATTTGAAAAGAAGATTCTTGACCATTGAAGGATGGATCTGGACATGAATAAACATTTGAATTTGGTGAAAAGGTTTTGGAAAATTTCTTATCTTTTGTAGAGAAAAATTCTCCTAATCCTAGCCCCAACTGCTAGGAGAAAGGCTTAAGAGTGAAATTATAGGCCTCACAACCAAACAAAAGAAGGCGTATAGGTGTAGTTGTGCTTGTAGGTCACAAAAACTGAAGTCTTATTCACGAGGTCAGGTGCGCACCAACAGTATGAAAGACTTAGAGACATGGAACAGATGATGGAAGAGTTCTATAGGCAGGGAAGTTTCTAAGTTCTTCATAATGTTTGACGTATTATACAAAATGTGAATGTATTGGCTTATCTTATGTTTGCAAGGATCTGTAGTATGCAATGATTTTTATTCTGAATGAATGGATGGAAGAAAATTATACGACTTATCCATGGTGTATGCATTTACATTTAGTAACAAAAAGAATTATGATCATGTAGATGGCTTGATGAGGTTTTATATTGCTTGGTAGATGAAAATTGCTAACTTGAAGATAAGTTTTGGTTGATTTTATTGCACGATATTGAATTTTTTTTAGGCCAGATATATTGGTTTGGTTAGTGTTATGATTGTAGAAAGCATTTTATGGTTTGAAGCGAGATCCATGAGCCTAACATGTTCACTTTGAGAGTTACTTGGTGAACCTTGGAAGCAGTTCTGATCTGAACCTCTAAGTTGGTCCAAGGCATGCCTTTGATTTTGATTTTATATATTGACAATCTATTCTTGACAAGTAGTGAGTCTCTGATGATCAAGCATAAGAGGGAGTTGGCCACTGAGTTTGAGATGAAATATTTTCCAGAGATATGAGTTTGCATGAATTCACTAATGAATGAGCTAGATAAAGAAAGAGCATATCTAGGGATCTACAATGATATCATGGATGAGCATAAAACTTAAGTCCATAGCTTTAAGCACGTCCAAGGTTGAGTACATTATTGCTAGCATGGATAGCTAAGGGATAGTTTGGTTAAGGGATCTCTTTGGAGAGTTGTTTTAATAGGTTCTGGGTATAAAAAATCTATATTGTGATAACAAGAGTGGAATTTGATTGGTAGAGAATCATGTATGTAGCTAGGATAGAGATGTCTTCGTAGATTAAGACAATGTTACTGTATGAGACAAGACTAGACTTTTGGTTGCTGCCTCCGTGAGAGGGTGAATGAATAATGTATCCTTTGTGATATATATTTTCTCTAACATAATATTTGTTTTTGATGTCCTACATGAAAATGAAAACAAACAATGTAAACTTTGAAATGAGAACTGATACTATTACCCGTTTCGTAGAGATAGCAAAAAAGTGACTTGATTTTGAAAAGGGACGATGCAAAACACACATATTTTTTTTAGAGCATTTTTTTCAGCACTCTAATTTTTTTTATTTATATTACGTTTTATAATGTTAGTGATTTGCATGTTGATTTAAAAAAGTGGCGATTCTGCATCAGGCCCTTTTTTTAAAAGATGTATTTTTTGACTTTAAATTTTCTAGTGTATGAAATGTAAATAATTATTTTCTAAATTTAACATTTTTGACACTTTAAATTATTTTACGTCAATATATATATATTATATATATATATATATATATATATATATATAATATTCGACAAAAAAAGACATGTAAAAAAAAAATATTATTTATTAGTAAACCATAAAAATTGGGGAAAAAAATAAAATAAAAAAACTATAAAAATTAAGTAACTAAAAATAGAAAAATTTTAAAAATCATTAACGAAAAACTACAAAAAAAATGAAAATTAAAAAACAAACTAAATTGAAAAAAGAAAAAAAAGCCAATAAAAATCTAAAAAACTATTAAAATCAAGATTAAAAAAAAAAAACAAAAAAACAATTGAAAATTTAAAACTAATTATAATTAAAAAAAAAAAAACTATAAAAACATTTTATATATATATTGGATTTAAAAAAAAAAAGGCAGTTTAAACATTGAAAAAAAAACATATATTTCGATTTATAAAAAATAAAAAACATTTAAAACTTTAAAAAACATATATTTACGATTAAGACTTTAAAAAACATATATGCACGTAGCACCGCCACCCAAGGTCGTGCCCCCACGGACACCCAAGCGGTGGCTATCTAATTGTCATAATTAGATAACCACCGCCCATTTGTCCGTGGGGTGGCTATCCGATTCTTGGAATCGGATAGCCACTGCCCGGCCGCCCATGGGGGTGGCTATCTGATTCTCAGAATCAGATAGTCTGGTTGCCCGTGGGGGCATGGCCCACGGGCGGCTGGGTGGTGGCTATCCAATTCTCAGAATCGGATAGCCACTGCAAAGCCCCCCGTGGGGGTGGCTATCTAATTCTCATAACCAGATAGCCATCGCCCGGTTGCCCGTGGGGGTGGCTATCCTATTCTCGGAATCGGATAACCACTGCTCGGCCGCCCATGGGGGCATGACCCTGGGTGGCGAAGCTTCTTCGTCATGTGTAGCTCTGCCGCCGAAGGCCATGCCCCCACAAGTGACCAGGTGGTGGCTATCAGATTCTGAGAATTGGATAGCCACCCCTATTGGTGGCTGGGTGGTGGCTATCCAATTCTCGGAATCACATAGCCACTGCCCAACCACCAGTGGGGGTGGCTATCTGATTTGGTGGCCAAGTGGTGGCTATCCGATTCTGATAATCAGATAGCCACCCACACAGGCGACTGGGCGGTGACCGATAAAATTGTTTTTTAAAATAAAAAATAAATTTTGATAAATATGTTAATTGTATTTAAAAACAATTTAAATATACTTTTTTTAATTATATATATTATATATATATATATATATATATATATATATATATATATATGTATTTAGTGTATTTACAAAATCAAAATTATATTTAGCTTTCTTTAATTTTAGATGTTTTATTTTATTTTTATTTTTTTTAAATTGAAATTTAAGTCAACATCAAATCTAAATTTTAAATATTAAAGCTTTTAATGTAAAAGTTTTGAAATGTTTTTTTTTAATAAAAAATATATTGTTTTTTTTTAATTTTTAAATGTTTTTGATTTATTTATTTTTTTTAAATTTGAAAAATAGGTACTTTTTAATAAAAAATTAATTGTTTTTTTTGTTTTTTTTTTCACATATTTTTGTTTTTCTAGGGTTTTTTTTTAATATTTTTAATCTTGATTTTAGTAGTTTTTAAATTTTATTTCGGTTCTTTATGTTAATTTTCTATTTTTTTAAATCTATTTTGTTTTTAATTTTTTTTTTAAGTTTTTGTGAATGTTTTTTAAAAATTTCCTATTTTTACTTACTTTTTTTTAATCAAGTAAGAGTAGGACCTTCTATTAAGCTAGCCAAATATACATAATTTACATGAAGCTACACCCGCTCTGTGAGAGTTCAACAGTCAGCAGGGCAGGCCGAACCAAACCATTCACCCAAAACCAAGAGAAACCTAAACAGGAAAACTGGGGAGAACCGCCAAACAATTAAGGCACAAGGCCATCTAGTAGTGTTGTCGTTGATCAAATGAACCTAGAATTCCTTAGAGGACTAGTCCATCAAACTAGAGATCACAAAAGGCCACAAATGACCCATCGTGGTTCCACAAGAGGTCCCACCACAAGCCAAGCTTAAAACTATCAAACGGACTCAATGAAAATTAAAAGCATAACACTCTAATCTTTTTTTGGGTCCAACCAACTAGCACAAACAAATTGCCACCATTGATCAACTGACTAAGATCCAATGGTCTTCGTGAATATCGGAAGGACAAGAAGCGCAAGAGTTAACCACCCGATGAGGGCGGTTTTCTCTCACCTCGCTCAGCAATGTGTCACACAAAGAGTGGAATTGGAGCCAATCTCAAAAAAACTAGAAACCATTCAGACCCCGCCCGATATACCACTTGTGGTTTTGGAACGATTGTTTCACGGAAAACACAAACACATCCTTTCGCCACGTGTTGTCCTTCAATTTTGTCCAGAAGGCAGTTCTTGAGCCAATCCAGTCCACCTAGATTCTCTGTCAAACACCAATTAAGAAATATGAAAATGGACACCTCATCCTGTGGTGCTATCCGAGTCAATCCTTTCATCATTCAATCAAAAGAATTCTAGACTTTGGAAAACAACCGAACCAAGGTGGGTAAGACTATGGGGTTCTCCATCCTCCTGTTGGTCTTCTGAGTCCCTTTCATCTATCTTGTTAGTCCATAGTTCCATATCCTAGGTTGCCTGACAAAGACAGTCCTCCCACAATTTTCTTGGAGGTAACGAATCCCAAGCATACCTAGAATCTCTATCCCTATTGGTGACTCCTTCATTCGCCAATCGATTTGCTAACATATTAGCTTTCCTTTTCACATGAACAAGTATGAAAGTTTTAAGGGTTCGTATGTGAGAGTAGATGTGGTAAAAAACCTTCAAAAGATTCTAATGCTTCGACACTTTATCTGGAGAGGTTCCATTGCAAATTTTCTTAGCCGCTCTAATAATTAATTATGAATCTGCTTCAATTATAACATTGTGTGAACTTGAATCCACAAAGATTTCCAAGCATTTCTCTAATTCCATGAGCTCAGCCATGTTATTAGTCGCCTTCCCCAAGTGTCCATGGAAGATTTTCTATATTTGTCCTTGATCATCTCTTATGGCACCCCCAAAGCCCACTAATCCTAGGTTGCCCTTAGCTGCTCCATCAATATTAATCTTTAAGAAACCATAAGGATGGGGCTTCCAAATGATAACACCTTTATTTATTAGGCTCACTTCCTTTATTATTCCCATAGGACTGACAGACTGGAGACCCAAGTGAAGTATAATTCTCTCTTCTTGGGGCAGAGGAAGATCTTTAGGGAGGGTCCTCAACAAGATTCTTAATGTGTCTTTAAGCTACCTTAAAATTTGATCAATTATGTGTTGAGGCATCCTTTTTTTGTTTCAGAAGATCCAACTGTTGCACTCTTTCCAAACATTCCAGATGACAAAGCTTAGAACTAGAATCCATGCTTTATTAACAATCTCATTCCCTGAGAATTTTTTCCTCTAGTTCTTCAGAGTGTTGGATATGCTAAGTCTATCCCTATCAGTTTGTCTAAAAATGGAGGCCACCCAGTCCCACACCTTTGAAGTGAAAGGACAGAGGTTGAGAAGGTGTTCAATCGTCTCCTCATGAGCTCCACATAGGTAACATTTGGAAGGACCAATGAAGGCTTTCTTAAGGAGATTCTCCCAAGTTAAGATCTTCCTCTAATGCACTAGCCAGATGAATAACTTTATTTTCATCCAATTGGGACTTTGCCAAATTTTCTTCTAGACTTGATCATGATTCACAAAGTTAAATCCTGTGACTTCCTATTTAGCCTCTTTGAGGTTAAAGTTACCTTCGGTGTTCTTTCCCCATCTTAATTGATCTAGTGAGGAAGAAGCTAGAATCCCTCTATGCTCTAGATCTTGGGTGAGAGCTTCTGCCTTGGTCTTCAGTGGGTTTTCATCACTGTATCCTAGATCCTTCCACTTCCTCCATTTTCCATTATTCCTTCCTTGGTCCCAGAAGTCATTTACCAAAACCACACCTTTGCTATCTATGTCACTTTTGAGAGCTGCAAGTTAATCCCTATAAATGTTTGGTTCTTGTTTCCAGTTGTCCTCCCAAAATCGAGCAAGGCCCCCTACTCGAATCTCCAAAAAACAATGTTGTTGAACAATACTTTTATTATCCCACGCAAGCTTCCAAATATGGGAGCCCCTGATTTTCCCTAGCGTTCTAATGTGATCCTTCTCCTGCCAATACTTGGCATACTTTTGTTTCCAAAGCTTAGCCCAGGGGGCATTCAGTTCCTTAATCCATCTCCACCAAAGCTTAGCTCCCAAAACTCTACTGAGGGTCTCAGGATCATGATGCCTCAAGCCAACATGGCTCTTGGGCTTGCAGAACTTGTCTCGGGCTACTAAATCCCACTTCTTTTTCTCTTCCCCTTTGCCCCACATAAAGTCCCTTTTTATGCTTCTTATCTGCTGCTTAATACCTTGAGGAGCAGGAAGAGCTAAAAACATGAAAATGGGAATGGCCTGCAAGACCACCTATGTGAGCACAAGGCACCTTGCTAGATTTAGTGACCTGCATGTCCATTTTCTGACCTTGTCCTGAAGTTTATTTAATATTGGCTCCCACACTTTCTTGCTTAAAGGTTTGTGAGTAAGAGGAATGCCAAGATATTTGGAAGGTAGTTGTTCCCTTTGAAATCCAAGAATTCTGGTAATGTTTCTCTGAATAGCAATATTAGTGTTAAAGAAAAAAACTTTGGACTTGTTGAGGCTTACCTTTGTGCCTACTACCATAGCAAAGTCATTTAAGATGTTTTTGATTGCTCTGGCTTCCCTGACTATGGGTATGCCTTCCAACATTGTATCATTCACAAATTTTTGATAAGTGTTTTCCTCTCCATCCGTGGTAATTTTGAAACCCTGAATTTGTCCTTCATCATTTTCCATTTTGATCACTCTACCTAGCCCTTCCATCATGAGGACAAAGAGGAACGGTCAGAGTGGATCTCCTTGTCTAAGCCCTCTGGAAGGTGTGAAGGTCCTTGATGGAGCTCCATTAAGCAGTATGGAAAAACTAGTCGTGGTAACTAATACCATAATCCACCTTATCCAATTCTTGTCAAAACCATAGGCTTTTAGAATTGCTCTTATGTAAGACTAGCTTAGTTGGTCATAAAATTTCGCTAGGTCCAACTAAATGATCATACCAGTTTGTTTGTTGCTTTTGAGAGACTGTACCACCTCATGAGCTTGGTTGATATTGTTGAGGATTTGTCTTCCCTCCACATAGATTGTTTTCTCCTCTGAGATGAGAGAGGGTAGAAGGGGTTTGAGTCGATTGGCTATTACTTTGGAAATAATTTTACACACCACATTACATAAGGCTATGGGCTGAAAACCATCCAGAGTCATGGCATTTTCCTACTTTGGGATAAGAGCTATGAAGGATGCATTCAGAGCCTTCAGTACCTTTTTGGATCTTCTTGAGTCTTCCACAACCTCGAGGATATCATGTTTGACAGTTTCCCAACAGGCTTTGAAGAAGTCTACATTGAATCCATCCAGACTTGGTGTTTTTCCATTTTGCATTTCATTAATCACTTCACTGACCTCCTCTTTCGATACTGGCCTGTTGAGATTGTGGTTGTCCTCTCTGGTAACCAGTTGAGGGATATACTGAGTGAAATGGTCAATGAACCTAGATTTGGCCTCCAGTGGCTCCTTTGCAATGTTGCAGAAGTGTTGTACAAGGACCAGTTCCATATCATTATGAGATACAAGCTCAATACCTTGAGAATATTTGATCTTTGTGATTCTATTATGTGCCCTATGAGCCATAGTCAATTTATGGAAGAATTTTGTATTTCTTTCTCCCTCTCTAATGCATTGTATCCTTGATTTCTGCCTCCAGAAAATTTCCTCTTGTAAGCATTGATCCTCCCATTCTTCCTGTAGAGAGTCAGTTAGTTTTTGTCGCTCTTTGGTGAAGCCATCTATGATGTTGATCTGATTGATCTCCTGGAGCTTTTTCTCAGTTTCTCTTTTGGCTTTGAAGATATCTCCAAATTCCTTTTTGTTCCAAGCTTTAAGATGGGATTTGATATGTTTAAGTTTCTGCTAGAGAATGAACGTTTTTGTGCCCTAAATATTCAACTCCTCTCTCCACCATTTATCAATGTTACTAGTGAATTTAGGGTGTGAGAGCCAGGAATTTTCAAACTTGAAAGGTTTTTTTCTCGGTGTGCCCATAAAGGTGGCTTCTAGGTGTACAAGTTAGTGATATGATCCTCCAAAGGGAAGAATGGAGGTTGTCATGGCGAGTCCTGTGAGAAGGAGGTCCTATGAAATAATAAATCTATCAAGTTTGGAAGTAACTTGAGAAGCCCCTCCCCTTTTGTTGTTCCAAGTGAAGGTTCCATTAATTGTTTCAGTGTCCACTAGTCCCTGTTCCTAATGAAGTTCTGGAAGACCATGGAGTCTCTGCCTAGTAGTCTAGTGCCTCCTTTCTTTTTTCTGAAAGAGATCTTATCATATTGAAATCTCCTGCAATGATCTATGGAAAAATGGGATGTCTTGCTCTTAGATCCTCCATGGAGGTGAAGCTTGAGTTTGTCTGCTTTCTTTTGAGGTCCATAAACATTTGTAATCATGTATATCTCCTTATCCCCTACAAGTTGACATATCAAGGAGAGATAGTTCCTGGATGCTTCAGCATCTAGGATTCCAAATTTTTGTGGATCCCACGACGTGTGAAACCCCACTGCCGATTTATTTTCCTTAACCTATAAATACTCATATTTGATTAACCACTTATTATGAATATCTCTTATCTTATCCATCGAACATTTTGTCTCCTGAATAAAAACCATGTTTGGTTTTTCTTCTTTCATTATGTTACTAAGATTTCTTTGTTTCCTTCTATTCCCTATGCCTCTAATGTTCCAAGTTGTCAGATTCATTAAGAAAGGTTAGTAAAGGAATAAATGGTAAGATCTTTCATCTTACCTAAGTTGAATCAATAGTTTTCCACATTCATTCAGCAGCTCATTTTGTCTCTTTCGTCCTCTTTTCCTACCTGAGTTCTTTGGATATTGTTCCTGTGAATTCTCCATCATCTTGACCCCACTTGGCTCCTAGCTTTCATGATTTCTTTTGACTCCATATCCATTCACTTGTGACCTCCATAGAAAGAGTTGTTGTACTTTGTCATAATCCTCTTTTGGCAGGGAGTCCACTCCTATGTTTTTTCCTTGTTCCAGAAATTTCTCTAGATCTAGATTTTCCCTATCCAAAATCTCCTGTAGCTCATAGTCCTTTGTTCCCCCTTCACTTGGAGTCATCTCCTGGTCCCTACTGATCCCCATCAAGCTTGGTAGATCATCCTTTTGCTGGTTATTTATTGTTATATCCTCCATGTAATTTACCTTATCCTGCTCCTTTGTTACATTCTCCATGTCCTGGACTGTCTCCTTGCTCCCCTCTTCTTCCTCCAGGATCTTGAAGCTGTTGTGTCTTGTATGTCTATCCTCATTTATCTTCTTGTGTGGATGTTTTCCCCCTTTCCCTTTGCTCTCGACCTTGGTGAAACCCTCATGATCTCTCTCCACAGTGGTTTTCTGGTTACCTTCCATATTGATTGTGGGGCAGTCTCTATATAGATGCCCATGTTCATGGCATTGCAACACCTAAATGGTATGTGCTCATAATACATAGTCTGCATCCATTCTTCATCATATACCTTTAAAATTATCACTTTTAGAAGGGCTCCAGATAGATCCATTTCCACACATATTTGAGTAAAGGAGGTATATCTTCCTTTCAGAGTTGCCTTTGAGATCTTTAGAAAATGCCCTAGCTTGTTGCCTATGGTTTTCAAAGATTCTGGTAGCCAATAATCCAGAGAAAGGGAGTATAATCTGATCCAAATCAGTACTAATGTGAATGTGTCACATTCCGGGACAAATTTCATCATCCATGGTTGCATGCAGAGTCCCATCGCAACATAGAAATAGGCCCCCTCTTCAAACACTCTGTCTTTGTCCTCTAGGCTTGTGAACACTACTGTGAAAAAGCCCTTAGAACCCAAATATAAATGTATTTCTCCCTTTGGCTTCCAATGGCTCCATATCCATATGTGTAATTCCCTTTCCATTGGCTATAACCCCATGAACTTGCATATGATTTCATGTTCCGTCATATGATCCCTATGTGCTTGTATCAATGGGTCACTTAATATGACCCAGGGAATAATGCCTTACTTGGGTTTGCAGACCCCAGTTGTCCTTATGGAAGCTGGTCTTTCACTACTACCTCCATTCTCCTTTTCTTTACTTGTTTCCTGTTGATTCCCTTCCTGATCCTGATGTCCGCTTCTTCCAGATGCCCCCTGGCTTCGTGCTTCTGAAATCTTCTCCAGAGGTTTTTTGAAATGCTTCTTTCCTGCGTCCTTACTTCCTTTTATGACTACTTGAGGAGGGAGCAACACTCCCTCCTGCGCTCCCCACCATGGTACCCTGAGTCCAAAACCCTATCTTCAACTCCAACCCTAGCTTCTCAGAGCAAGCTCACCTCCGATGAGTTCGTAATTTCCTATTTTTACTTAATTTTATAGTTTTTTTTTAAATTTTGTTTGTTTGTTTTTTTTTAACCAATTTTTTTTTTTATGGTTTACGAGATTAAAAAAAATTGCTATTTCTTTTGAAAATATGTTTTTTCTTATTATTTATTTCTTTACATTTTTTTAATTTTTTAATTCTCATCTTTTATAGTTTAATTTTTCTTTTTTTTATAACATTTTATGATTGATTTTTTATTTTATTTTATGTTTTGTTTTTAATTATATATTTTTATTTATTTTTTCCTATTTTTTTAAAATTTGTTTCTTTTTCATTGTTTTAATTTTTTATTTTATCTTTTCAATATTCTTTTGAAATTTTAATGCTTTTCCAAGTCCAAGCTCTTACACGATTATTTCAAAATGTTGAAAATTTACCTTAGACAAAAAAAGTGTTATTCCAACATCAACCCTTTCCGTTTTGAGGGTGTTTTTTGCATAATTTTTTCACATAAAAATTTTGAATTCCATTTTACTGGCATTTTTTAAAAGTGTTGAAAGTTGATCCTAAAAAATAGTCATCGTTCCAGTATCAACACTTTTCATTTTCAGGGTGTTTTTTGCACAAATTTTTCACAAAAAATTCATTTTCACTGTCATTTTTAAAACATGTTCAAAATTGACCCTAAAAAAAAACCCATCGTTCCAGTATACACACATTTTGTTTTTGGCATTGTTTTTCATGTTTTTTTGGGGTTTTCATTTTCAGGGTGTTTTTTGGACAATTTTTGCACAAAAAAAATTGTTTTCTCTGCCATTTTTAAAATATGTTCAAAATTGACCCTAAAAAAAAACTATCGTTCCAATATACACACTTTTCATTTTTAGCAATGTTTTCCATGTTCTTTTGAGGTTTTTTGGCCAGAGTTCCCATTTTGATTTTATAGTTCCCATTTCAAAGTTTACATTGTTAACAGAGGATTGTTGCTCTTGGTGATGTTTGAGGCAACTCTTCTAGTATTTGGTTAAGTTGGTAACAGATGTGAGCATGTTGATATGTTTATGATCTATAGAGAGAAACATGGATTGATGGATGTGACCCTACTAAATAAGGTTTTGGGCTGAATGAGGACATCGATTCAACTCTTCCCCCTTGTTTGATCTCCCAGGGTGAGGAATTGAGATGTATGGCTGCTAAGATTGAGGGATCTCTAGACAATAAGGTATCACCCATATCTGTTACCTATAAGGTGGTATTGAGGATGCTGGAAATATTTCAACTAAGAGGGTTTCCCCAATGTGAAGTCCCAATTAGACCTCACACCATCTGGAATAGGAGCCCCATCTAGAGTATTGACCCAACTATCGTATATTCTTATAGATTTGACTTGGCTACCAAGTTCATCACAAGAGGGTAATGCACAGGTACTTTCAGATCAGTAAGTGAGTATGCCTTGAGAAATGTTCAGCTGCCGAAAGTATCAAGGTCCTTCTACTAAAAGGGAAGAGGAAAGTGGTCCCTTTAGAGACAAGTAATAGTACTAATCTATAAAGGCACACAAGCATATACATATGAATGAATCGTTGATCAACTAACGAAATAGTTCACAAGGAGGCAATGATTGTTAAAGAAAATAAAACACAAATTCAACAAGATAAGTACTAAAGATATAAAAAATAGTTCAATTTCATTAGTACAAATGAAAACAACGTACATCGCAAACATTCAAAGAATAGTCTTACAATATTCATGACATGCATGAAAGCATGTTGGTTCATTGAGCTTTTGAATTAAGTGAAAGTTCCAAGATACATAAAGAAATTGAATGTTGATTTTGGGTAGCATTTGGATGTGCTCTAGCATTGAAACTTGGTGGAGAGGCTAAGGCACATGAGATCTCCAAGACCCAAAAATCGTTTGGAGAAATTCTACGAGGATGAGGAGTTATTAAAATAATTAATATTTTTAATGAGTTACTAAGTCTAAACTTAGGAAAATGAAAATATTAATGTGTATTAATAAAATATGGGTGACAAAGTTCCAAATGATGAGGATAAAGCTAGTTCTAATATTATCCATGATTAGGGACTTAATCTCAGTTGTTGATTCGTCAACAAGAAAAGTATAAGAGGAGGCTTGAGGGTCAAATGGAGACAGACCAAGTGATCATAGTATTTGATTTTCTGGGGCGAGGTTTGCTAAGGAAATCAAGCTAGTGATCTGAGTTGTAGTGAGAGAGACAGTTTAGCAGAAGGACTTCAGTCCAAGGCTGAGAATACATTACGGAGAGGTACAAAAACACTAGGAGAGACAACGCAACTCCATGGAGGGTGACACAGAAGCCAAAGGGGCTGACGCAGTCATTTAGAGGTAGCGTTGGGGTTTCTGTGAGCCAAAGAGAGCAGCAGTTCAGTGTATCGATTTATGAGAAAGGAAGGCTCACTGGGAGGGTGACATAGTTCCATAGCAGAGCTTCGAGCATCCAATGTTGCCCAGCACTGGAACAACATTGTCATCTGTGGGGTTTGATCATCTAGTTGCTGGATTTTCCAAAATATCTGTCTTCTGATAGAGTTACTTTTGCTAGGTTTATTCTCTTTTGGGTGAACCAAATTTGGCACCCTAGTTGTATTTGGAAATCTACTTAATAACACAAACTCTCTATATGCTGCACCGATTTCCTGAATTGGGTTTTTCAGGGATGATTGTCCAAAAATAATGGTGTCCCTTGCGCAATTGTCTCGTTTTATTTTATTTCATGATCTGTATGTATGTGTAGTCTGCAATAGTGTTTTCATCGATGTTTAAATAATTAAATATCTTGTTAAATGTAAAGAACAAGTAGGAGATGATAAATCAATGATTGTAGTAGGATTTTTGATGTGTAGATTCAGAAATTCTGACATGGTATCAGATCATTGCAGATCATAGGAGACTGAAGACACTAGCCAAGAGATCCAAAGAATATGCTACAGAGAAGAAGATGTCCCAAGTGATAGTGTTGTTTAAGAGGCAGAGGAGCAGCTGCAAAAGTGGCGAAGAGCCATAGGAGTGACACAAAGCCTCATGTAGTCCCTGCATTAGAATTTCAAGCATGTAGAGGGTGATGTAGAGATAGAGAGGAGCCCATGCAGTGACTGCATCAGCTCTCTGGGACAACGCAGAGCCTGAAAGGTTTGAGTCAGCCAATTATCGGGGCTGGAGGAGTAGAGAAAATTCAAATTGAGGAGCTGGTGGGACGTTCTTTCTATTGGTGCAGAACAATGTCTATGGAGATAGAGCCATGGTAGAGGGATTCACCACCTTGACAAATTCCTATCAAAATAAATCTAGATCCAGGTTGCAGCAGTAAACGAGGATTGGAAAGGAGTGATTCGACATTTGGCTAGAAGACCTCTCTGAAGGAAATTAAGACTTAGAGGGAGTCTAAAGGAGCTTGTTCCTTAGAGGGTTTCTTGACCAAAGAAATCCAAATCCAAGTCTTGCTAGATTGACAGCAAGAGAGGGAGAAGAGAATTAGTACTATTTTGGAGCAAAGATGGAAATGAATGGGTTGAGGAATCAAGACAAATTGGATGGAGCATCCAAATTTGTCATCTGAAAGGCTAGGATCCTAATAATCCTAGGCAAACATCGCATCAAGGACTATGCCTTGAAGGTATTTGTTGTTTTGTTTGACGTTGATCTGATGAAAAAGTACGAGGAGGCTTGGGCTAAGGCCAACTTCATGATCCTAGATGGGGCTAAAGATCATGTAGTACCACACATTATTAAGAAGGACACAACAAGGGAGATGTGGGAGGTGTTAACCACCTTGTATTAGGGCTCTTCTATCCAATGAAAGATGTTATTAGAAAAACAACTAAGACAGTAACAGATGTAAAAGGGAGAAGAGATCGATCCCTTCCTTCTCAAGTTGCAAGGGATTTGTTACCAGTTGACTTCTGTGGGGTCTACACTAGATCCTAAATTCATGGTCAAGACTACTGTGAATGAATTCACTGAGGACTGGGATACTTTTGTCCAAAGTATCTTGGGCAGAGCGACTCTCCCCGGTTGGGAGGAGATGTGGGCAAATCTTTGATAAGAAAATCTCAGGAGATTGACCAAGGCAGGGATTAGCGGTAAGGGAGTTTGAATCAAGAAGGAGGAGGAGGAGGATGCAGCTCTCACATCAATGGGATAATAGGGGCTACAAAAAAGGAAGAAGAAAGACATCTCCAAGGTCAAGTGCTTCAATTGTGGGGAGCTAGGACATTATTCCTCTTAGTTCCCTAGGAAGAAAGGCAAGGGACAAGCTTCTGAATCAAATGCTACTCCAGCTAAGGTGGAGAAGGATGCCGATACTAATGACAATTGTGCCATGAGTGCTCATGTGCCTCTGGAGAAGAGGTGGGTAGACTTGGAGCTGTAGTCGAGAGGACTACAAAAGAGGGGCAAGATCCTTGAGGTACCCAAACTCTTGGATCAAATCTGGTTATGGGATCCATTAACAACAGTAGCATGATGACAGGTGTTAGGTGAAGAAAGGTGTGATGGAGCGGCAAGGTAGCACTACAGTGCAAAATTCTATAGTAGTGTAGTGGCAGCAGAGGGAGCACATGATAGCATCAGAGATAGCTTCAACATCACGAGGCTTCCAAACTGACTAGGATGTCGGTGTTTGGGTGAAGTCAGTTACTTACTTCTCGGTAACTGAGTTGCAGTGCAACATTTAGCAGTGGCAGTGCTACGGGAATCATAATGCATCATGTTGAGAGGGAGCTACAATAGAGATGTATAAGTGGCAGTGGAAGTGTCATGGGCAGTAATATAGGAAGCAATAGTGTAGTGGATGTAGGGAAATAGGTCAAGCATGAGCACAGAGGACTGATGCAGAGAATCAGTGTGATGCTTCTATGGTGAAGCATTGCTAGAGCACATTACTCGCTAAGAGGGAGTGTTGATTTTGGGTAGCATCAGATGTGCTCTAGCCATGAAATTTGTTGGATAGGCTAAGGCACATCAGATCTCCAAGACCCAAAATCGTTTGGAGAAATTCCACCCAGATGAGGAGTTATTAAAATAATTAATATTTTTAATGAGTTCCTAAGTCTAAACTTAAGAAAATAAAAATATTAATATGTATTAATAAAATATGGGTGAGAAAGTTCTAAATGAAGAGGATCGATGAGCACCATTATTGTAGCAAGAATTTTTCAACTTTTGGTGCTACCAACTTTAATTTATCAACCTGGGGTTCGTACAAACTTGGAGGTGACAGTGTTGTATAAACAAGTAAATGTGATGGGTTTGCTCATTGTCACTGCTGAGCTGGCGATAGACCACTAAGGTTTTTCAAACCAGACTTCTATGGATTCAGAATAAGCTTGATTACCAATGAGGGAAAGATAAATCTACTCTAAGAGAAAGCTTGTCTACTACACTAAGGAAAAACAATGAAATTAAATGCTAAAACACACCATTTTCTAAATAATTGTTAAGAGGATTTTCTTCAAAACAATGCTAAGTTAACATGTATGCAATCCAAATGTCATAAGAATGCAAATTCAAAGCATCAAAAATTCTACTGATGTGCATGTAAATGACTAAAACAAATCTTCTTCTTTTTTTGTCCTTTTTTTATGTGAAAGTGTGAAATCTATTCTCTTTTGGTGATGTGGAAGGTAGCTTAGGGATGATGGTGAATGGTTAGAAGGTTGGGTAGACCATTAGCTGACCTCTTTTAGCTTCCTAGAGGCGTTTCCCTCAATTTGGCCTCAAAACATGCCACTACATGAAAACCTACATGATGTCCTAATGTGTTCTACAGGATGTCCTAAAAACCTACAAGATCCCCTGTATTTCTACAGGATATAGCCAAGAGAAAAAGGATGCGTGTTGAAGGTGATGGAAGGCTTAGGGAAGGTGGTTGGTGGATGGAATGAGGAAAGGGAGTACCTAGGACCACTTGAGAACTCAAAACCAAGGTTGGGAGATGGTTGGATTTTCTCAACAAGTTTGGAGAAGTTTCCTTGTAAAATGATGAAATTGGTGAGGGTCTTAGTGAAAGCAAAGAATGATCATGGATGGATGAAGTTGAAATGAGGTTGATGTCTATGAAATATCTTTGATGTCTATGAAATCTCTCTACACTTCTGAAAGACTTGCACTGCATCAAACATTGACATTTACCCAAAAATCATGTAAACAGGAAGAATGTCAATGATCTAGGAAAACATAATTTCATGATCTAACTACCTACTTCATGCATGAGGAAAACTTGCAGAATAAGATGGAACATGGATGAGATATAATGTAATATTGAAGATAGAAGAAATGATAACTAAATCCTACTCTTCCAAATTGATCAAATACTGGCCTAAGTACAGAAAACCCTAAATTCCATGAGAAACTAGAATCATGTCTTTTTGGGGTTGCATAGGAGTTCTTTCCTCAAACCATGATCCCTGAAGGAAGGAGTGAGGCCAAAAGCACCTATTGAAAAAAAATTTATGTTCCTTTATCTCTTCTAAACTATTTCTGAAGTAAATCACAAACAGAAGTAAACTAATAAGGAAACTAATAAGATCTACACTACTTGCAGTGAAATAATTCTAAAGACAATTCAACCATTAATCTATGAAATCAACCTAAGCATACAAATACAAGAAGAGGAGCCTTTGCTGCTAGAGTTGGGCCCTACCCCAACATATTAATCCCTTTGAGTTAAATTAGTATTGGATCAAGGAAATTCTCATTCTCATTATCAAAACAAAAAATTACATAGCAATGTCTTCCACAAGTCTTGAACTCGAAAATGACTAGTGTTTTTACAACAAAAATTTGAATCCTAATGAGTCTCTAGGACTCTTTATTCATAAAACTAAATTCCCCAATGAATTCCTTAAATATGGGGAGGCTCGACTCCCAAACTTGATATAAACTAGCTCTTTAACTATCACTTTCTCGGCTGCCTTTTGATCTCCATGACTTGGTTGCTTGTACTCTGAGCTAGTGTGATTGATGGAGGAATATTCGAATGAGGGGGGGAGTAAATGAGGAGGATCTACCTCCTCCAATCTCATCTTCTTGTCTCATTTGAGTTTCAGCCCTTAATTAGCCAAAATTCCATGATTTTCTTGCACAAATCTGCGATCAATGCACATTTGTCCACTAGGCATAATATCTCACTTTGACTCATCTCACTAAACACAATATAATCAAAATATGTAATAAGTTGTGAGAAGAGTTGATTTGACTAAGCTAGGAGGTGGATTAAGGTCCATATAGTTACCCAATGATGAGACTCATCATCACTCCCTACTAAAAGTGTTGCTCATCCTTTGAGAAACTCAATCAATATCCATGTATTTCATTGCTCTAGTGGCCTCCCTGACATCCCATGCTTATGTTGTAGTTTCCTCTTTCTGTGCATAGAATCTTGCCTTCCTTTCTATTTCCTCCCAATGATTTCTTTCTTCCTCTTCCTTCCTTCCATCTCACATCCCTACAATAAGTGGCAGACTGAGTCTCAAGCTAATCCAATTGACTTTGAGTCTTTGGAGAGCTTTCTTGTACATGGGTGTCTTGTTCAGTTCTTCTCTCATTCTTTGAGCGGAAAGGTACTCTTTGATTTTCAAACTGTAGGGAAAATTATTTCATCTCCTTTGGAAAGCTTGCATGCTGTCGTCCCCTAACAGCTTGAACATATCCTCAAAATGTGTAATTGCTTGCTCTTGGGCAGCAAGATACCTAGGTGCAAGTTGTGGGTCATTTGTAATTAAGTTATGTGTGTTGATGACAACAATTGTATTTGACTGCTCAACTCTAATCATGAGAGGCTATGTTTCTTCCCTTGCCATTATTTTCTTCATTTCAGCATCCCTTTCTTCCCCATGGTTCATTCATGATGCCAAAGCCATCAACCGTAAATCCCCTAGTTTTGCATTAGGGTCCCATACATTCAGACCTGTCAAGGCTAGGTTATGTAGGTAGAACTTAGATAGTTTAGTCCTATCCTCCAATGTGCATTGATCACAAATATCAATGAACTATCTATAATCCTGGAATGTCATAGTTCCTATCTGTGCTAGAGTCTTGATTTGGAACTGCAACCACTATTCCTTAAGGTATAATGCATAGGACTTAGCTAGCATCTTGCACTGGATTGCCTCTAAAGATAGACTGGCCATGGATTCCAATTGATTCTCTCTTTCTTGTATTTTTCCTTTTAACCATGCATTTTTTGCCTCAAACTGAGCTTTCATTAGTGCCTATTTGTCTCTCAGGCTGCTTAGTTCTCTGCCCATCTCTTTAAGCTTTTTGTCCATGTGACCTATGTCTTCCACTCCCTTGGACTTGGAAATCTGCATCCATCTATGTGTTCTTGCTCTTTTTTTCTCAAGCTCAAAGAATAATGGGATGGAAAATTTTTGTAGAATGACCCTACTCCCTTCAATAAACCTGTAGTAGGAGTCAAGGTTAGGTTGAGGACTAGGTTCCCTTAGCTCTGGGTCCTCTTTCTTTGTTTCTTGTTGTAAACTCCCTTCTTTATCCAATTTCTGAGTATCTTGTAGGTTTAGTAGAGTTTCCTGTAGGATTGTCTTTGCTTCCTATAGGTCCTTCTATGTATCCTCTAGGATGCCTTTTCCTTTGGATGAGGCAGATCTAGTCACAAGCCTTCTCACATAAGTGATAGGAGACTTGGGAGAGGCTTTCCTAAGGATCCTTCTCCTTGAGTTTTCATAAGAGGGGCCATCTCCTCTTGCTATTTAGGTGAGTCTTCAATAACAATAGGAATCTTGGTGGGAGTTTGAGGTTTTCCCTACCTTATTCTTGTACTTTTTCTTGTCCCAAAGTACAATGGAGTTTATCTTTGTCTCTTGCCTTTTTTTTTGATAGGGGTACTAAGGTGTTGACCATGCTGGACCCACCAACATTCAATGGATCACCCTAGTATGAAGTCCCAAGTAGACCTCAGGGGAGTCCCATCCAGTATGATGGCCTGCTTTCCATTATCTTAAGGATTTGCCTCAACTCTTGCTTGTCAGCATAGGAGAGTGGTTCTCTTTGTCTTTGAGAAGTGAGGTTCACGTGCCTGGTGAGTGTAATTGTACTTGTGTCAATGGTTCTTTCAATGTGAGGGGAAGAAGGTGAAGGTGAGTTCCATGTTGAAAGGGATCAGTCCCAACTTGGCTATGAACACACAACACCAAGGACATACACAGCTTCCAGTGGAGCAGTCCACTCAGATGCGGCAATCACAACATACAAGGTAAGATAACACATACAACAGTCATAGATCAGTTCGAATGAGTGCAATGGTTGTTACAACAAGGATCATGTGAAAGGTGTGTCTAATTTCCGGTAGAAATGTCGACAAGGATGAGACAACATTAGTAACATATAAAACACATTTCCATTAATAGATTATGCATTACAAAAAATGAATCAGTTCAGATTTAGAACACAGATTAAAGCAACATGCATTACAAGTGTTAAAGATCAGCCTTACAACAAATACAATACATGTGTGAAAATTTGATGGCCTGTTGACAGGCTTCTGAATTAAGCGAAAATTCCAAGACACATCATTACACCATACATCAATAACCCCATCAGTGGGGCATTGGAGCCACTACTTACTCCTCAAATGAAATATTACAGACTCTCTTAGCTATGTGGGGGGAGCTGAGGTGAAAAGTCCTTTCATGTACAAATGAGGGGGTATTTTAGCCAAGGGTGAAACTGACCCTTGTGGCTGTTCGACTACCCTCATGACAATTCAAGTTCCATGACTTTCCAACTTACATGACTCTATGTTCAAAAAGTGGGTCTCTTGGACTTCCATGTTACATCACATTGATTGACAACAAGCCCATAGTGGAGATGTGGGCAACATGACTCATGACTCGACATGAGTTGACATGCAATGCTAGTACATTCATGTTGTTGCTGGAGAACATGTCGAGCTAGAGTGTCGTTGAGTGATGGATGTCTTCATGGTGTATCATAGCTTCACCTCCACATAGCGAAGCGTGCAGAGTCTTCGATGGTCCTTGGTTTGCTTGATGAAGCTTTAGCATGTTGTTCCTTGATTTCATGCTAGAAGGCCTGACAAGCTCACTTGTTCGCAAAGGTGCATGTCTGTTGTGTTTGTCTATTTCACATGCTTCATTCATTTGTCCATTGGTGATCCTGTCCATCTGCATTTGCTCCCTTCATTCATCCCATTCATTGTCTTGACATATTTGTTGGTGTACTCGTACTTGTAGTCACTCATGACAGGACGACATCAAATCCAAAACCTCCTAGTCTACCATGAAACATGGTCATTCAAATGTAGGTGAATGGGAGAGGTAGCATGGTTGTGATGTAGGATGATGGCCACGGGAAACTATTGATGAAAACTATGCAAGATTCATTGAGAGATGGAGAAAGATAATCTGATTCAACAGTGATTGTCTGCAAGGTTTGGCTTGGTTGGGAGGCAAAATTGCACAAATTTTGGGAGGGATAGTTCAGGCTGTAGAAGGGAAAGGAAGGCATGCATAGGAACTTATTCACATAGGCCTGGATAGGACCTCGGCAAATTCATGCAGGAACAGACACATCTCTCCACTTCCAGCAAGCCTAGTCAGTACCCTGGTGGAGTTGCATGCTTTGCCTCTCTGCGCAGGAAGCCTTTCTCTTCTATCGCCTTTGTATTATTTTAAGAGAAACGTGGATAGGAACTTATTTATTTTTGGTGCGGAAGAAGTATCCCAAATTATTGGGAGTAGAAGAGGTTGTTCCTTTAGAGAAGCATGTAAGACCTCTGACATAGGTTTGCTTGTTTAGATTTTCCCCTTCTCCATTTCTACTAGATGGATTAGCTTAAACACACAGAGTAGAAAGTTGAGTACAGGTATGGGGCTTCCCAGTGTGGGCAAAGGTTCATGGTTGGGCCAGAGCTTCCCTTACAGACGGTTTGTATTTTCCGTCAGGACTTCATTGGCTGAAGGTTGTAACCAAGCACAGAGAAAATGGACACAATACAAGCCAAGTGTTGCAGTGTCACAAGTCTCTTCAAATTTCAGCCACATACTCTATTCAAAAGCCAAAACATAGTAGTTGGAAACACTTATTTTCATACACAAAAATATTAATATATCAAACAAACAAAATGAACGTGAACTAAAATAGTAAGAAAAATCAAACAAAGCAAAAGCAAAGATAATAAGAAAAACAAACCAAATGAAAACAACAAGTATCAAGGAGACTATGTACATGGCACAGGCATAGCCTAGCCTACTGAAACTAGTGTTCGAGGGCATGGCCTTTGATAGGTATATTGTCAATCCTCCCATGAAGTGATTTCAAATGATAGGTGTATGAACCAAGTTTCTTGTGGACCATTGCTAGTCCATTGGGTTCCGCTACCAGAACCTGGTGGCATTCTAGAAGACCTTCAAGTGAAGACAACACCATTGTTTCAGGTACTGTGTACAACATGGGCTTGGATGATGGCATGAGATAGTTGTTTTTATTCTGGGAAGGATTCAAGTTTCTAAAGTCAATGTGTAATCAGATCTTCCCAGATTTCTTACGCACAACATTTGAATTAGAAAACCAAGTATGATGATGAGCACTGAAAATGTTAGTCAATATTTTTAGCAAAAGGAGGACAAAAAACATGTATGTGTTACCTGTTCTTTGTTGTAATGGCTTGTCTCCTCCTTTACCTGGAATATTATGTTGGATTTCTCAGGTGCAATGGGTACTCAAGTCATCATCTACTCGTGCATACCCATCTCGGTACTATTCAATCAAGTGGTCAACAATTGGTTGCTGTTGCAGTGTGTAACTTGTACTGAGATTGGCCATGTTTGGATCATAGTGGGTTCCCAGGTTGCCTTGTTTTCTCATGGTGTCGGTCCTTTGTGTGTTCAGCACGAGTGCTTCAACATCATATTTTGTGACTTATGTCTTCAAAAAACTTGAAATCATGCATGGTTCATTATTTTGGATGGCTAAGATACACTCGGTTCTTGAGCCATTATGTGTTCCTAATTTTCCAAGACTCATGGCCCACATCTTGTCTGTATATGGACTTTTCGGCGTGCTGGTATTGCTACTACTACCGCTATTGCTACTACTACTACTATAAGAAAAACAAATTGTACAAGTTTCATTGTCATCAATTGGGTGAGGAAGGAGTCCCAACTGCTTATTTGATAAGGTTGGGGTTGGCCATGTAAGATGACACTCCAATGTATTTTCCAGGAAGCAGTTGCCAAACATGAGTTCTGTGAAGGCCAATGGTTTATTCTAGCCATTAAGAGGAGTGACATTTGTTTCATATACCTCTCCGATAACACATGGATTTGGTTGCATCAACCCTTGTATGGAAGCCACATGCGAGACTAGTCCGTGGAAAAGTATCCATCTAGCTTGCTGGAGAAATCTCTACTGAGCAGCAGACCATATGCTTCTAGTATGTCCACAAAAACTATGTTGATGCACTGGTGGACTCGACTATCATGGGATAGCTGGATGATCACATTTCATAGTTCACCAATGGCTTGTACCAATGTTCTATCAAGTTGGATAATTCTTGCAAATGTTTCACTCCATCGTGCATTGACCTTCTTAACAATGGAGAGCAACATGACATTGGCTTTCGTGCCACAATCAACCAAGAAGTTGTGTACATTGTAGTAGATAACTTCAAATGAAAGCAGGAATGGGGGGCAACCTGAGTTCCTTCTTCCATCCGGAGTGTATTGAGCACAATGGATAGTGATCCAAGAGGTGTGCTTGCTCCCTTACTGGTGGAGGCCACGCTGTCTGTTGTTGTCTGTCCCAATGCATGCAGTAGGATATCTTGCTAACTCTGGATTTTGGCTAGCTCGAACAAATTGATATTCATTCGATTTTTCTTTATGTCATCGACTATGTTATAATCCAAATGTGGTAGACTCACTGAGGTGTCTGGGGTGGAATGGATGCTCATGTGGTCTAGTGGATTGTTCTGCAATTTGCTACCTATGGACATGCTCTTATATGCTGTTGTCTTTCTAGACTTGCTCTGTGTTGGTTTCTTTGAGGCAACTGGTGGGCCGGCCTTCTTTATCAATTGGCTCACCTTCTATTGCATCTCGTTAAGTGTAGGGGAGACCCTTTATTTCTAAGGTGGTAGTGATCATTTTTCTTTTGGGCTTGCTTCTCGGTGTTAGTCTTCAAGACTACTTGCGAGCACTTGTATGTGTTCACCACATGCCCCAAACTCAGTGCTTAATTAGGTGCAACCTCTTCGTTATCATTAGTGTCTTTTGGTTTCTCCTGTATGTCGCCATCCACATCGACTATATGAGTACAAATAGAGGTAAAAACTCACTTCCAATCTGAACAAGAGTTCTCGGGGTGAAATTCTTCATGGAAGGAACAATACTTAGGATCAACGCATTGGTCAAGTTGCAACATAGGCTTCTACGCAAATTTGGAACCAAAGTGGTTGTTGCTTGATGAGCCGGTTGATGAACTACTTTCCTGTCTCTTTCTAGGTGGTGACTATTCGCAAATGTGTCCATCTTCTATTTCTTGAGTTCATACATTTCGGTGGTCAAATTCTTGACAAGGTGAGCGAGGGTCTCAATGTTAGTTGCTTCCTTGTCTCTGCCTTTTCTTGCCATTGCTTGGAGCTTTCTTCTCACATCCTTAGAGTCTTTCTTTGATTTGTCATCCTTGATGACTCCAATGGCACGCAAGTCTTTCTCAACAGCAATAGCCTCTTTTCATATTTCTAAAAGTGTTGGCTTCACAGCTCACTTAACAAACTGCGTAATGGTGGTTGGCAGTGGAGACGTGTAATAGTCGATAGTGATGGAGTCATGAGGTTTGGTGTCTGCTACAAACTTGTTCAAAATACGCATAAACCTCTGATTGAAATCTTTCACTTTCTCTTTTTCCTCCATCCCAAGGCTTCCCAATTCTTTGAGTAGCATGGCTAGGGTCTTATCATCAGCAAAATTTTCAAGGAACATATGTTTGAAAGAACTCCAGTTCTATATGGAGTTGGGTGGAAGGCTGCGATATCAAGCAGTTATGCAACTGTCCAAGGTACATGGAAACAATCTACATTCCACGATTCCTCAAGGGTCTACAACTATAGGTAGAAGTTGTCCAAATGGTATTTTGCCTTCACCACACTGTCAAGGTTGAACTTGATGTTCATTTTCTCTGCTCGCTTCGACATCTTGTGCAAAACAGCTAGGAGATCCAATGGTCCCTAAGTCATCCATTCAAGATTTGGGTCAGCCATCTCTTCATCCTCTTCATCTTCTTCGTATTCTTCCTATCCTTCAGAATCTGATGGTTCTAGATCAGAGTCTATTGGTTTGTCTCCACCTCCACTTCCTCTGCTGCCTTCCCCTCTGCCTCCTATACCCAAGTTTGATCCCAAGTCCACAAGAGTGCCTTGTTCATCTTCAAAGGAGATTGGAGGTTCCCCTCCATCTTCAATAGCTTCTTCCAAACCTTCAAGAGTAGAAAGGACTTCCTCTTCCACCCATGATACAACAACCCCTGTGGGAGTGGCTTCTGGCTTCTTAGATGTGTGTGGAGGATAATGTATGCCTGGGATCAGTCTGACTTCTTTCGCGAACTGATGAGTGATGGGACAGATGGAGTGAAGGTGTTGATATGAAATGTCATTTTCAATTCTGGGGGGTGAGGAGTAACCAACTGTTGAGTCGTGAGAGAGGGAGTGCAAGTTACTACCTTGACCAGACGGTTTATGAGTGAGTGTGAGGGGAATTTTAGCCATGTACAACTGGCTTCCCTCCTTCTAGCACCAGAAATGTTGATGGTGTTAGACCCGCCAACATTTAGGGGATCACCTCGGTACGAAGTCTCAACTAGACCTCACACCATTTGGTGTGGGATTCCCATCTGGTATGATGGCTCGGTTGCCATTATCTTAAGGATTTGCCTTAACGCTTTTTTGTTAGCACAGGAGAGTGGTTCGCTTTGTCTTCGAGAAGTGAGGTTCATGTGCCTCGTGAGTGTAAGTGTACTTGTGTCAATGGTTCTTTTACTGTGAGGGGAAGAAGGTGAAGGTGAGTTCCAGGTTGAAAGGGATCAGTCCCAACTCGACTAGGAACACACAACATAAAGGACATACACAGCTTCCACTGGAGCAGTCCACTTGGATGCGGAAATCAAAACATACAAGGTAAGATAACACGTACAACACTCACGAATTAGTCTTAATGAGTGCAACAGTTGTTACAACAAGGTTCATGTGAAAGTTTTCTCTGATGTCTGCCATATCAGTCGACACGGATGAGACAATATTAACAACATATACAACACATTTCTATTAATAGATTATGCGTTAAAACAAATGAATCAGTTCAGATGTAGAACATAGGTTAAAGGAACATGCATTACAAGTGTTAAAGATCAGTCTTACAACAAATACAATACATGTGTGAAAACGTGTTGGCCTTTTGATAGGCTTCTGAATTAAGTGAAAGTTCCAAGATACATCGTTACACCATACATCACTAACCTCGTCAGTGGGGTGCTAGAGCCACTACTTATTCCTCAAAGAAAATATTACAGACTCTCTTGGCTATGTTGGAGGAGCTGAGGTGAGAAGTCCTTTCATGTACAAATGAGGGGGGTATTTATAGCCAAGTGTGAAACTAACCCTTGTGGCTGTTTGACTACCTTCATGACCGTTCGACTTCCATGACTTTTCGATTTACATGAATCTATGTTCAACAAGTGGGTCTCTTGGACTTCCACGTTAAATCACATTGACTTACAACAAGCCCATAGTGGAGATGTGGGCAACATTACACATGACTTGACTTGACATGACAACGCTGGTACATTCATGTTGCGGCTAGAGTGCATGTTGAGCTAGAGTGCCACTGAGTGATGGATGTCTTAATGGTGTATCATAGCTTCACCTCCTCATGGTGAAGTGCATAGAGTCTTCAATGGTCCTTGGTTCGATTGATGAATCTTTAGCATGTTGTTCCTTGATTTCATGCTGGAAAGCTTGACAGGCTCACTTGTTTGCGAAGATGCATGTTTGTCATTCTTGTATTCCTCACATGCTTCATTCGTTCGTCCATTGGTGAAACTGTCCATCTGCATGTGCTCCCTTCATTCATCCCATTCGTCATCTTTCCATTTTGTTGGTGTACATGTACCTGTAGTCACTTATTATGAAACGACATCAAATCCAAAACCTACTAGTCTACCATGAAACATGGTCATTCGAATGTAGGTGACTGGGAGAGGCAGTAGGGCTGTGATGCGAGATGATGGCTCCAAGAAAATTCTAATGAAAATTGCGCAAGAGTCATTGAGAGATGGAGACAGATAATCTGAGTTGACAATGACTGTCTGCAACGTTTGGCTCGGCTAGGAGGCAAAATTGCGCAAATTTTGGGAGGGACATTCCAGGTTGTAGGAGGGAAACGTAGGCATGCTCCACATGTTTTCTGGAATGAACAGTCAGCAGGGGCTAGAAAGCCAGATTTGTGCAATTTTTCAGTGGAACGAGCCAGGTTGCATGAAGGGTTAGTAGGCAGGGATTATGTAGTTTTTCTGGGGAACTTCCCAGGGGACTGGTAACCAGAATTGCACAATTCCCAAAGGGAATTGCCAGTTGGTTACTGCGGTCACTGGCAGCCAGTCTTGCGAAATTACCAGAGGGAACTTCTCGTTGGCTGCTAGGGTCATTGGAAACCAGACTTGCGTAATTCCAAAAGGGAACTACCAGTTGGCTGTTGGGTTACTAGCAACAGAAACTGTGCAATTCCTGGAGGGAATAGGAAGTCTACTGCTGGTTGGGAAAACTACACTAAGGTTGGAAGGTCGGCTTGCTGATCATATCTGCACAATTTATGAGCTGGGATGACTGATGGGTAGTGGGAGGCTTGCTCATGAGCACTACACAATTTTTGAGATGAATAATCAGTCGACTATCCAGGTGGCAAGCATGAGTGCTGCTTAAGTTTCTTGGGGTAGCGTTGCTTGAAAGAACTAGCTTGGTGCTTCTACACTATTCTGGTTGATAGTTGATCAAGTTGAAAGTAGGGTGATGGTTCGGTTGCCAGTGAGGAGTTTGGTCATTAGAACTTCAACAAAAATGACTAAGTGTGTGAACAGTAGAAAGATGCATAGGTCATCATATGAACACACACTCGCATGACTTGACGACGAAATGACCGAACCATCCAGACACACTTGTTCAACATGACTAACCGATGCTGCAAGCAACGAGCGTGACACTTGTGATTGATTGTTCATGATCGAGACGATGCTTGCGCGCTAGTGACTTTGTGTGTGAGTGCAACAGATGTTTTCATGGCGAACACACCAAACACATATGAAGCAAAGACTTTGAGCATAACTAGAACACGGTCACAAGCATGACTTAGACATCAACATGAAGATATTTGAGTGTAATAAACAAGCAAGGTGAATGTAAAGACTCACACAATCTCACAGAGTGAACTCGAGTGTGTTTAGTCATCAAGTGAAACTCTCTAAGGGAGGCTACGAAATTGGTGCAGGCCAAAATTTTGGAGGGTGGTTGTAGCTGCTACAACATAAGGGCAGTGAGGGCAGTTGCTGCCTCTTTCTCAGTGGGTTATTGTAGAGCCTCTAACCTACACATCATCATCCACTATTACCTACTGTTTTTCATCATTTATCTCTCTCTTTCACCTCATTTTCCATGTAAAACCACCCAGATCATTACATTAGATGTCATTAAGCATGATCAAGTGAGCTTTGCTAATGTGTGACTATTTTTTTTAGATTTTTACATATTTACAGGCATTCCACAGCTCTCTGCCGATTCCGCAGCTATCTGATGATTCTGCAGCCATCTGGAGATTCCGCAGCCTTTTTGTTGTTCTCAAGGTTCCACGTGCCATTTTTCCAAAAGAGCCACATGGGTACTTAGGTATCAAGGTGCTCGAGGTTCCTGTGCCATTTGTTCAATCATCCACGTCATCTAAACCTCCGGTCAAACAGGGGCAAGATCAAGTCAACGAAGGCAGCTTAACGGTGATGCGTAAGTTGTTGGGTCATGTCAGCTCAAACGGTGACTTGCCCGTGTTACGCAAGATGTGGGGGACATAATCCAACTCTGGATTCAATGCCCATGACGACCAGGACCTCCAGCTCACCCACACAGGATCATGACGTGTTATTGCAGCTTTAATTATGCATGACAGTTTGTTTATTTTCAGTTTTAGCAGCACGCATAGGCTATCCTTCAGATGCCTATAAATACTTGCGTCTGCGTACGCTTATGTTAACTTTTACTTGCTGTATTTTTATGAACTTGCTGTAATTTTCGTGCATTCCCAAGACTCTGTTTTAATAGTGCTGTTCTAGCACTCTTGACTGTGAATTTCTGCACATGGAGTAATAGAAGCAGTGTTGTTTTGAAGTTTTCAACACTTTGAGTCTTCTTTGGGTTATGTGAATGGAGGGCCCCTGTTCATATTAACCTTGTATAGTATTTTTATGTTCAGCATTTCCTTTTCTTAACGTATGTACAGCATAATTC
>APFE030515602.1:0-29767 GCA_000404065.3 Pinus taeda
TTGATCCATTTTCATAACGAACAATTTGATGAATGTACGGTTACTTGAAACAAGTGCATTCTTTAGCCTTGGTGGGTTTGAAAGGGATTCTTAGTGAAAAGAACTTAACACAGTGAATGCAATGGGGGGGCTGTTAATTCCTTTGGTGCTAAACATGGAGTTGATAACATTTATATACACTATTACTTAGTGTATAATGACAACACCACTCCTAAAACCATATATAAGTCCCTTTTTGTTTACCCTTTTCATTTCATAAAGACAAGCAAGGTCTACTTACAGAATTGTTAGCAAAATTGAATGAAAATGAAAAAAAAATGTCCAACATTTAAAGCTGAAAGCAGGAAAACCAAACACATAACCTTTTATGCATAAAACTTACTTTTACTATGGACGTTTTATGTGGTGAAAAGTTTGGTATTTTGGGCTAAGATAAATTTATTCGTATAAACAAACCATACAAAACTAGCCAAAGAAAAGGTAAAACAAATACAATGCAATACCGCATGATTACTTTACTATCAGACAGATAAGACATATCTACAGAGCATGTAATACAAAGATCGTTGATTCACAATGTCAATAAAACTGTTATAAGGGACATTTTTATCGGTCCCATCAAATTCCAGCATCAACTACCAAATCGAAACGGAAAATGTGTTATATATACATTCTGTTGTTATTTATGGCACAAGGAAACTTCCCTTCCAGCCCTTACCCATGCTTAGGTGCTATGGCTGCATAGAATTTTCATATTATGCATAACATTATTGCCAGCAAAAACTACCGTTGACCATCATCTCTGAAAATAATATATTAAGATATCCATATAAGGTCTTGGCAGAAGAGTTGTACAATACTAATCAATTGTTTTAGTAAGAGATGTAAACTCTTAGAGAGACAAAGCAATGAGTGGTTGTGAAAAACGGGGTTTCGAGTTAAAAAATAGCCCCATACAGTGAATCATGCTACCCTG
Source organism: Pinus taeda (assembly GCA_000404065.3). Classification (NCBI taxonomy): domain Eukaryota; kingdom Viridiplantae; phylum Streptophyta; class Pinopsida; order Pinales; family Pinaceae; genus Pinus; species Pinus taeda. The sequence goes on from APFE030515602.1 coordinate 977, forward strand.
AGCAGCTCTCCTTTCATGATATTTACAAACTACAGCCCCTCACAAAACCTGTTAGCCTGTAACCCGATGCTCCCATTGCATTCCATAAACTCCATCCCGTAGCTTGATTGAATTCCTCCTCATACATAAAAGCCGGCATAGGTGGCAAGCTGTGCCATTTACCTGATAACGGATCCAAAGCATTCCAGATGAGCTTTTCCTCTTCGTCTTTCATCAAAATGTAGTCATTCTTCAGAGAAACCGATCTCTTTTCTTAATTCGAATATCTCTGAATCCCTTTATACGTTTCCACGTTTTACAGACCAGCTTCAAGTTGGAATAGCATCCACGAGGTACCCTGGCGAGAATCCTAATGGAGAGCTCATCGGGAAGAGCATAAATTATCCTTGGTCTTTCATTCCCATCGACAACTACTAGTCTCTTCCTTTTACTACACTCGACTTGGGTTCTTGTTTGTTCATCTGAACCCTCTTTCCTGGAGTGGCTCCAAAAGTTCCCCATAAAAGCTTGCAAGTCAAGGACCTTTGACGCTTTGAATCATATAAGGTCTCAACCAATGATTTAAAATTTGTGTTGGTTCTATTACACTGGCCACTCAATCCGCTGGTTGAAATTCAATCTTTATTTCCTTCAAGCGGGCTAGAACCACTGCATTTTCAATGATGGATCATGGGATGGTAAATTGAAAATTAAAGAAAATTCTGAAAATTAACTAAAATTCTGCAACCTTGTAGCAAATTCATTCGACTATAGAATAATCTGCCTCAGTGCTAGTTCAACATTACATCTGTCCTTGAAGATTTTATCACATTTAGATAATTTTGATATTCGAGATCAATTAAATGCTTGGTAAAATAAAGTACATCGAAACACTTCTTTAACGGCCAACAATGTCATCATTTTATGAGATTAATTTGACAGTCCATCCAAAATTTAAGAGCCAGGGCATTTCAAATCCAAAGCGAAGGCTCCATCAAATGAATTTGAAAACCACCCTGTCTAACACAAATGATCCACCAAATGAAATTGGGAACAACACTATATAGAAGGTTCTCCGGGAAAAATCTTTGTCATCATCAGCTGAATAAGTAGGTAACAGATTTTAGCCATAAGGAGCTTTACCAAAAAGAAATTAATTATAAGGATAAACTGTACTCGATGGTTTGAAATATTGACAAAGAATTTCAATGCGATGATACCAGAAAATAAAGCTCAACTCAATTCAAATCACAAAAGCCTCAATCCTGAAAAAAATTAATCCATTAAGTTGAAAGATACAAATCTAACACAAGAAAGCCAAAAAAACCAAAAATATCGGAAACTATAGGGTTTAAGATAACCGGGAAAAATGAAAGCAATTTTAAGCAAAGTTCACAAATACAAACAGTCAAGTGGGTTACTATGATAAACCGATTTTTCATTATGTTGGCTTTGGTTGTATTCACCGGGAAGAAAATTGTGCAGGTAAATTGTACTCTGTTGTGACATTTCATTGTTAACTGTGTCTAGACGGTTTATCATAGGTATGAGGCAGAGGAGGCCAAGTTCCTGTCCCATAAGGGTCTTGCACAAAAGGGAATTTAACCAAACAAACAAAAGACGTCGCAAATGGAAGACTATAACATGAAATTGAAATTCAAGCGAATCTTACCATCGCAAAAAATCAACGGATCCTTAATGCTTCAGCTCAAAATCCTCAAAATCATAATTTCCACTACTAAGCCTTCGATAATTTTAAATAATTTTCAACCATAAACCTGCATAAATCAAGATTGCAGCGTTCAGAAGCGAACGGACTTGCAGCTAATTTATCCACAGAAATACTGAAAAAATAAAACCCTTCAATTCCACAACCCTAAGTCACAGTTTAATGTAAGATAACGAATCCCTGAGCCTTTAGCCAAAACGGCCATAACGCTCCACCTTCACCTCGATCTCTGACATGTTGTTGCAGTTGCCGAAGATGAGAGAGAAACAATGGTTCCTTGAGTATGCCAAGCACTGGGTAGTTTGAAAAGTTAGTAATGAAAACCAGATATTTGATCCAACAGTAGCAATTATTCGAATAGTCTAACATCAAATCAGACGGATGATAACGATGACAGCAAAGACCACAGGAAAGTTCATCTCATAGGGAACGCCTTACGCCTGGCGTAACTATGGAAAAGGATATGGTTTGTTAGAATATGAAGTTTGAGATATACAATAGGGTAGATAAATATCATTTCATTTCTTGCGAACATAGATAAAAATTTTTGAGAAACAAAAAGAACTAAAATGTATATATTATATTTAAGCAAAGGCATTTTCTAAAAATTTAAATATTATACCTAACAAAAAAACTTTTAAACCAAATGAAAGAATATAATATATCCTAACAAAATAGTCTAGTATCAAATTTTGCCCCCTAAAACCCCTCTGGAAACAAATCTGGTTTATGATGATTCACATACACTCTGAGTAAACTTCATAGACTTGTAGTCATCCCAATTGATAGTTTCGCCTAGATTTTTTCTCCTCTGAATTGCTAGGTGTTCTTCCTGCAAGCAGACAGTCAGGTTTATGTATATATTCAGTACAAAAGCGTTTGAGAGATATGGATAGATTTATATCTAATATATTAAACTCACTCTAAGCTCTCATAGAGCCTCGGGACTGTCATGGAGATACTTGAAAGCCATCATGGTTGTGGTGGAAACTGTTTCGTAGCCAGCATTGATAATAGATATTAGTAAATCGAAGATTTGTTCATCTGTGAGCTTGCAATTAGCAGATGCGCCATCTGCTTCTTCTTCTTTGTCATTAAGAAGCATTGCAATCATATCATTATAAGTGTCCATGGAAGCCCTCCTTTCCTTGAGCACTTCTCTCAACATATTCTCAGGATATTTTCCCTTGCCTGCACATAATGAGCAGTACGGGTGATTGATTATTCTTCAAGTTTCGAGAAAATCCACCTAAAACGTTCACCACTAATTCATATTTTAGTTTAGGGTTCACAGCATTTGCCAAACTCTGGTGTGTAGAAACGCATTACTGGTTTTTGGGGGTGATTTACATACCTAGAACCCACGTTTGTAGCTGGTACCAGGAAGATTTATAGGCATGGAAATGGTTCCTTCCATGAGTTTACAGAATTCTGATACAAATGCCTCTGCCTTCGGACCAGACTTGACACTCATTACCTGCTGTAAAGACAAAAGCAAGATTGCAGCGTTCAGAAGCGAACGGACTTGCAGCTAATTTACCCACAGAAATACTGAAAAAATAAAACCCTTCAATTCCACAACCCTAAGTCACAGTTTAATGTAAGATGACGAATCCCTTAGCCTTTAGCCAAAACGGCCATAACACTCCACCTTCACCTCGATCTCTGACATGTTGCTGCAGTTGCCGAAGATAAGAGAGAAATAATGGTTTGTTGAGTATGCCAAGCGCTGGGTAGTTTGAAAAGTTAGTAATGAAAACCAGATATTTGATCCAACGGTAGCAATTATTCGAATCTTCTAACATCAAATCAGACGGACGATAACGATGACAGCAAAGACCACAGGAAAGTTTATCTCAGAGGGAACGCCTTACGGCGTAATAAAATATCTATATTTCTTTTTCCCATTAAGAATTTAAATCCAAAAAGTTTAATAGATAAATACATATTTAGAAAATCACTATTCTAAACTTATTTATTTAAAATATAATTATATTCACTTATTTATTAACATATAATTATATTTAAAAAATGAATAGTAACCACTTTCAAAAGTTTTCGTTTTTCCTATTTCATTTTTTTTTGCTTTCCAACGCTACAATATAGTGAAATTGAAAAATGGAACTTTCCCAATTTACAAATATTTTTCTATTTCCTTTCCTTTTCTAAATAGACTCAGTTATGTATTCAAACTTCAAGCCTTAACCTTATATGTCCAAGAATCTTGAGCAAAGCGATCCTAATGTTTCAAAACCAACACTAACTCCTGACTCCTTAAAAAGAACTAACGTTTCCAAGCAAGTTGTCTTGACCATGAAGTATTGCTTTCTTTGAGGAAGCTCAAATGAATAAAACCATAAACAAACCAACTCGAGTTTCCTTGAATAATTTACTCTATGTATCGAATTGACAAATTTCTGATTTTTTTTCTCTGATTCTGACGTATTTGGTAACTATGCTTTGACGCAAAGTTAGTCTCCTTTAAATGCAGACAAGGCACTATAAGTGTGCTTTCCTCCATGCTTTCTCATCAAGGGGAATAACATAGGAAATTTGGAGATATTAAATATGCAAAAAAACAAACATAATTTTGCAAGTATGATATTCATTTCTTACCAAACCATGAGAATGGATTCTCCTTAAATTGTTGAATAGGTTTAGAAATATCGATAGCACATACCTCTTTTGCAGCTTCCTTTGGCATGTATTTTTGCATGGGATTCTTGATGGGCACATGTTGAAACATGGAATTAAACTTCCAACATCTATCTACCAAATGACCACTTCTTTGAAATGTGTGAAATAGTTATGCACATATGACTACTTTTCTCCGTTATCTTTCTTGTGATTTGGAGATTGGACCTTTTGTCATTTCTTGTTCATGACTTTCCTATACATTGCCATTTTCTTGCAAAATTTGCAAACTTTATGATTAGTCATCCCACAAAATGAACACAACATTTTACGCCCAAAACCATGATTTCTATTGCCATGTTTCTTGTAATCGACATAAACTTTAGTGTAGTCTGGGCTATGCCTTTGATGTTTGTCTTTGTCACAACTTTGACGAGGTGAATCTAAAGATGGAGAAGTTCCCTTAGAAACATCACTTGCTTCAATGGTCTTGGAAGACTCTCCAACCTCTTCTTTTCCATATCTTATCCCAACATATTGAGGTCGATCTTCAACCACAATGGGTTCTATTATACCTTAGGCACGGCTTTCCAAGTGTTTCCCTTCATAACCCATTTTTAATAACAACTTGGACCCAATTCCTTGGGTATGCATCTCGAAGGAACCAAAAGAATCATCTTCTTGTGAGGAAATTGATCTTAAACAATTACTGCATGCCTTAGAATTTTGATGCTTCAACAAAGCTTCTTCTGTAGTTTGTAGTTGCAACTTCATTTCTTTGAGTCTATTTTGGAGCTCTTTCTTTTCATCCTCCAATATCTTCTTCTGCTTTCACAACTCATTTCTTTCTCTACCATCATTATACAACTTCTCTACCATTTCTTTCATGGTTAGGAATTATTAAAAATGATTATGATTAGTCTAGCAAGGAATGAGCTTGTCTAGCAAAAGAAATGAAGCTAACACAACCCCCTTTACAACAAAAACTTCCACTCATTCAGCACCACAAAACTCAACTCCTCATGAAAGAAATATTGGCCGCTTATCTGAAGTAAACATGACTATATCCATGAGGGAAGAATCACAATCATGAATAACGATTCAATTCTTGTGTAGGCACATTCTCTTAACTGATTTAGCAAAGGAAACTCACCCTAAATACATGACCAAACTCATCCTTGTTGATTGACTATATCCATGAGGGAAGAATCACAATCACGAATAACAATTCAATTCTTGTGTAGGCACATTATCTTAGTTGATTTACTAGAGGAAACTCACCCTAAAGACACGACCAAACTCGTCCTTGTTTATTGCAATAGCCCTCCTTTACAGGTACCAAGATCAAAATTTAGTAATTATCAGATTTTGGAACTCAGCCTATTTAATATACAACACACAATCCTTTTTCACAGAAGATACCTAGCTCATGGGTTATCATTGAATAAATAACAACTTTCGGAAGGCCAGAGTGTGAAAATCTATCGAATCTATCTTTTGAAGCAAATAGATCAAGAAGTATTTCTTCAAAATCTATAATGGCTATTACTAACGATGATAAGGTCGACGGAAAACCGAAAGGAAACACATTTATGTATCATTTTTATTTTACGTTGACAAAAATCATAAATGGTTAGAAACTTAGATGTTATGAAGAATATTAGGAGCTTGTAAATTGCATGATTGCTCTGTTACAAAATAGTTTATTGTTTCTAACATTGCGAATTTTAAGAATTTCCAATGAAGATTTCATAATTTCTCACAAAATACATTGCAGAGAAATCACAAAAGACAAAAAAGATTAAAGAATCTATCTGCACACAACATATCGTTAATGCGAATGGAAAATGGACACAACATAACGTCCTTGAGCTTTGAAAAACATCCCTTATTGCTCAGTTCTAACTTCCAGTGTAGCTTCCACAACACAAAGAAAGTTGGCTTGAATCACTGAGAGCATAAAATTGGTTATATAGGCAAATAATTGGAGCGAAATGCCAAAAACATATAATTTTCCCTCCAATATTTGCCACTTTTTTCCCAATGACGGGTACTCATGGATCGAGAACCTATGCGGGCTCCCATCCATCAAGGAGCATCTAGATGATCCTCAATGGATGGGAGCCCACATAGGTTCCCAATCAACGTTCCCAGGCAAAACTAGTACCAAAAACCCTTTATTATGGACCGTAAAGCTCCCATAAAACTCCAATGTTCCTATAGAATATCCCCTCTGTTTTGGAGCATTTCGTAGCAGTTCCCAATTTCCCAGGAGTGGAGAGCATGAGGTACTTTCTCTCCAAGGGCTAGAAGAGGTACCCATGCAACGTAGCCTGTAACTCATACAGAAAGTGGGGTAATAGTGGGCATGTAGCATCAAGCTCCACTCATTTTAATCCAAAGTTCTGCATGCAAACCTTTTTGTCACTTGCGCCGCAAAGCCTTCATTATAGAGTGTGGAGTTAACACCTACCTCTGCATGACAAAAGCTATACATACCTGTTGACTTGTTTTTTTCACTTATTGTCCATTCTTTGTGTGGAGTCTAGGACAACAAGCTTCACATACTTTTTGTCCATACCTTTATGTGAGTGTAGCTGTCCACATTTTCTTTGCTTCAACCAATATCAAAAGCATTTGTGAGCTTCTTTCAAGGCATGAATACATGCTTCAATCATGGAAATTAGCAATGTTTCTAAAGCATAAAATAACCATGGAGTTAACCTTTGCCATTTAAAATCTTTTAGGATTATATTGAAATTTTTTTAGAGATAATTATTAATTGGCCCTCTTCTTTTTCCTTTTTCTTAGTATAAACTGCACCTCTTATTACATTCCTAATCATGAGATTTACATCAAATATTGGATCAAAGGGCCAAGGAATTTGCATAAATGCTTCCTTGTCCAATAGATGAATAAATGGTCAACATGTCATCTTGGCTCCAATTTCTTAGGAATTAATAATTGCTCTGAATAATCACTACTCTTGGTTGAATCTAGAACTTTTTTAAGCTTTGAAAAATGGATTTTCCTCCAAGTTGATCTTGGAAAGGTCCTTATTAAAGACTTCTCTATATCTTCTCCCCTAGAATGAATGACTTGTATGCTGAAAAGTATAGTAGAGATCCCTTCCACAAAGCCTGATGATCCCATTGTCACCAAGAGCTCCTCCTTTCCCCAAATTGAACCCAAGACAACATAGAGTACTTAATTATGATCCATCCTGAGAAATTTTGAGTGACACTACAACTTGAGCTATTTAATTTAATATGTGCTAATAGGATTCATCATGCTTTCATTGAATAAATATATTGTTTTTGAATTTGTTATTTGTGCTTGTAGTATGTAGTACTCACCTTGTTTCACATGAAAGGGTTTTTATTCTTAGACCATGGCAATGTTAGTAAGATCTAGGCCTTTTTTCGTATTTGTACCCCATGATCATTATTGCAAGATGCATGTCCTATGTGGAAAGAAATAGGAATTTAGTTATTACCTCCTAAACTAAATAACTTTTTCTTTTATTAGGTGCCATGTAATGTCCTCTACAAATTGAGGATGAATGGGACATAATAGTCGATCCATCCTCGTAGGCTATAGTCTTCCATAAAGGGGGGAAACCCCATAAGAGGCTTCTACCTCAATCAACTCCAATTGGATATTTATCAAGCCACAACTTGAAAGGAGTCTACAACCCTCTGATATAGACCAGAAAAAACAATGTTTTGGTTTACCTAGCCATAAATTTTGCGTATCTCCATCTTCATTTCTCTCTCTTCTTCCCTTAAAATCTGCTTCACATAAGCTTCATATGTTCTAGGTAAGAAATGCATAATGCCTCAATCAAATCTCACACATTCTCCAACTCTCTAATATCTACCTGCTTCCAAAAAAAACTTTTATAGATAAAGTTTTCTCGCTAATTGTATTCTAGATAAGAATATGAGGTGAACATGCTTGACATTTTTCCTTCCACTCATTCGTTTCCAAGCTCTTCTTATTTATAATATTAGAACTTAAATAAGTGCTTCACCACATATTATTCCATCTATAATGATTACATACAGAAATATCAACATAATGCCAAAAGTAACATTATATAAATAACATATGACTATATAGTTGGGCATTCATTCCTCGTAATCAATACGAACATTTTCCATTAATGCATCATAATAATCTCTCCAACATATTTTCCTTTTCCTTGGGCTTCCATCACAATATCTTCAGGGCATTGACTCAATAACCTTGTCTTGTTGTCATGGAGTCTAGCCTTGCATCACAACAATTTTCTCCAACAAATCAGTCTTCAAATCAGCCTTATACAAAACGCATGCAAGGATAAATGTTCTACCAAGCCATCAAGGTATTTGTTGCTCCTTTGTTCTGTTGTCATCAAGTATACCAAGCATAACTTTGCTGCTTTGCTTTATCGCATATTTACCTTGTTGCTACATTGCTACTCCTTTTCCATGTTGTTTCTTCTTTTCCATCAACGACAATAATGCATTTGTACATTGCATTATGTGGGGAGCAACTTATTAATACGATAATAAATTTTGATTATCACCCGAAAAGGGGTTACAACAATTATGATCAATTATACCATTTCTATTCACAACAGGCTGCAAACCTTGACAAGTTGGGGAGCTTACCGAAGTTCCTCTTGGCCCACAGGTTTATTTATTTATTTTATTAATGGGTAACATGTTATTTTGGCCTATGGGTTCCCACCAACTTATCAAACTAACCTAACCGAGTTAGCATGCAAGTCTGAACTAGTTCTGTACTTAACTCTAGACTAACTTTCCACCTTTTTCTCTTACGATATTCGGTCCCAAACACACTTTTACTTGTACAAAAAATAAAACAAAACGAGTTCATCTGTTTTCTTTTATTTTATCAATGCAAGGGTTCTCATTCATGTTTGTGCATATTGACATCCCTTGCCGAATTAACAATATTAGACCAACTCAAAAAATTTGTTAACTTTCATATATATTAGTACCCTGAACTCACTCATGTACCAGTTTCAAGAGATTCAGATACTTACATTTGATACTCAGGCACACACAAATTACAATCTATGCAATTTCCAAACATAATAGTTTCAAATATAATAGTTCCAAACATGACAGTTTCAGGCACACTTATCTGAATAAATTTAGATAGTCAAGCAACTCAACCAGAAGAGTGTCTTCCTTCCTTCCAATGAGAAGGACAATTATGTCTCATTCTCACCCCAAGCTTCCCCAACTTCCATGATAGTTAATGTGACTATTACTAACCCAAGTCAACCCCCAAGCATCAAAACCCCTCCAAGGTCTAACCTGAAATTTTATAGACTTCAGTCTGTAGTGGAGTCTTCCACTAGTTCTAGCCCTCAAGAATTTACTCCACAAGTAGCATACTATTACCCTTTTCCATACTTGGTTAGGTCTTTTCTCATAATTCTCTCAAAAAAAAAAAAAAAAAAAAAAAAAAAAACCTCTCTTCCCACCGAGATCCATTTATCACTATGGAATAAGAGAACCAAGAACCATAACTGTCATCTCTAAATAAGACAAATTCAATTATGGTCTTATTCGAGAGTTCCAAGCCTCATCCAAATCCTTAACCAACAAATATATAAATTCTTTTAAATCTCTCTTTTGAATTTCATGAGCCTTTTCTCATTACCAACAATTTAATTTATATAACTTTAATAGTTAATATAATATAACAAATTTCAACTTCATTTAAATATGTTACATTTTAACCCTTTATAATTTGGTAGGTAATTTGGTAGGATTTGTAATTAATTGTAAAATATAATGGTTCAGAATAACATATTTAAAATTATAGTAATTTATTATAAATTATTTGATGTGTACAGTTTAGTTCTGTTCATGTATTATTTCAAATTTAGTTAAGAATAACTTGCGCCTAACACAATCGTGATGATTAGTCAGTATATATATATATTCGAAACTACCATGTCGTACAGTCCTCTGCACTTTTCTTTTTCCACACTCAAAATTTGGTTTCGACCTATCAACAGTTGGGGTGTTCACTGTTGACCCCTTCGACGCCAATATAAAATCACAACAAATCAGCGAACCTTATCGCTGTACTCGAAACTTTCAAGTCGTCGACTCGTCGGAGGTTTTCTTTTTCCACACGCCAAGTTTAGTTTCACATGTCAGTTGCAACTCATGAACTTAAACATGTTCTCTTTCTACAAGAAATCTGTTACTATATATACCATGGACGTCCCGAAGAGGAAGGCACGCTTAAAATTGTGAAGATGGCTGCACTTTACACATGCTTCAAGCTCTTCGTTTTTGTGATTTTCTTGTTAGTGATTCTCGTATTTAATGCGAGTGATGGAGTATCAGTCGAAGCAAAATTGTGCGATAAATACTGTGACATACAAAAATTTGATGAACTCATGAAGGTGTTAATGTCTTACGGTAACATTCCAGGAGCTCAGTTGGCCGTGGCGAAAGGAGGAGAAGTCAAATATTTTAAAGCTTTTGGAGTGGCTAATCGCGACACGGGTGAGCTACTTACAACACACCACATTATGAGATATAATAGCATCTCCAAATTCATCACAGGAGTTGCCATTCTCCAGCTTATTCAGGTGAAGCCCAATTATGTAACCTGGTTTCTGTGTTCAAATTTATGAATATTTTCAAAATCTGGGGATAACTAGCATGAATTCCTGAAAGTGAAAAAGGGTATATCTATAAATGAAATGTAATTAATGTTTGTGCAGGAAGGGCGGCTGAGTCTGGAGGACAAGCCCTTTCGTTTTCTGGAGAATCTGGATCCTCCAAGAGGCGCCACTGTGGACCAACGGCTATTCAATGTTACAGTACAACAAATGTTGCAACATACGGGAGGTTGGAACAAAACGTTTTCAAATGTGAACGTTGCAATACTCCCAACAGCGCTGTATGTGTCACAATCTCTGGGGCACCCTGCTCCTCCCTCAGTTTATGATTGCATTCGCTACATGAAACCCATACCTCTGGATTTCGATCCGGGGTCCGCCATGGAATACGCAGATATTGGATACCTGGTCCTTGGAAGAGTTATTGAGAAAGTTAGCGGAACGAGTTACGCGGATTATATGCGTCAACACATATTCAAGCCATTAGGTCTGACGAAGATGAAACTAGCACAGTCACAGGTGGAACATCTGGCAGAAAACGAAGTTCACTACTATGGATTTGATGGCGATCAAGACCTAACCGTGCTCTCCATATTTCCCGGGGAAGGTTTTGTAAACGCTACCTACGGGATCATCAATTATAGAAGTTTGGAGTCAGCGGCAGGGTGGGTAGGAAATGCTGGTGATATTGTTAGATTCATAGATCATGTTGATGGGCTACGGGAGCCTGCAATTCTAAATAAAGACATGGTATATGCCATGCTCAATGCTCCAATGCCCTCTAACAGAAGTTTAGCAGGCAATCCTTTGTTTGGCCATTCACAGGGACTTAATGTGTTTGTTAGTGTGGATAAAAAAGGGAAGATCACGAGTTTCCAGCACGGCGGTGCAATCTACGGCGCTATGTCTTATGTCACGAGACTGGTAGACAATAATATTTCATTTGCCTTTCTATTCAATACTCTACCGCTTGGAAATTTCGTGTATGAAGCCATTGGCAATCTCACCCAGGTAGCTAATAGCATTCATGCTTGGCCCCCCGGAGACCTGTTCGAGGGAGAGAAATAATCTGGATATGTATACTATAAGCTACTTTGGATGCTACTACTGCCGTAATAAATAATGAATAAAATGGACAATTGTCATTAGAGACATTGTCCTATCTATGTTTCCAGACGAAATAATTTACAGTGCTTCGGAACCTGTATTCCTCAGCCATAATATTTATATATTAGGTTTGATATATATACAGTTTTCTCTAAATTTTAATACAAGTCGTTGAAATTACATGTTTGAAGTATGAAATTTATATAAATAGCAAACTTATATATATTAATGTTATTAATAAATACCATTAATTATATTTAATAATACAGTTAGCACAATCATATTTAGAAGCGGTGAAGAATTTGACTATGCTTATATCTGTCCAACTGTTGCCAAATATTGGGAATCGGCAATCGAAATAAAAATGCCCAACAAAATCTATAAGAGACCAAATGTGATATCGCCTTTACGGCTGGAATTTCCAACGTCGCCAGTGAAACATTTCCGGATGCAAGTAGAGATATTCCTGGTACCAAATTCCACTTCTGCTCCATAATATGATATCGGCGACATGCACTCTAATGAGAGAGAATTGATTTTACATTCTCCTGTTTGAACTCAATAAGGGAATGACAACCCTCCTCATTAATGGTGGAAAAATTCATTCTTCAAAGGTCATTGAAGGAAGCTGTATTAATCCTTCTCCTACCGGACACTCAAACTAACACCCATTCCATTCCATTCCAGTCCACCATTAAATTGTTTCGAAATGTTCAGTCTCCCATAGATCCCGATGATTGATCGAAGGAAGATCCATAACATCGATGAGACGCATATATGAATTCAATTGACCCGCACGAATGCATTGAATGGACACGCATGAAACTGTTACATTTTCTATATAATGCTTTAAAATTTTCCTGGAAAAAGCAACACTCGAAATTATGTGTTAGGGTTTTAATCTGGCTGTGGTAAATGTCATCCATCAAATTTCTAACCAGACGAAGGATATTCTTTAATAATAAATTTTAAAATTTCTCCGGGCCAAATCCAATATAAACCACACTTATTGGCATAATTACATATCTAAAGTAAATAGTTTTTTTAAACATTAAATGTATTTATATATTTCAAAACACACTTTTAACCATTTGCTATAATTTAATTTAAAAAATTATTACCCATTATATATATATATATATATAATTTCCTCTCCAATTTATATATATTATATAATCTCAATTCATTTATTGAAAACTCTGAATATCAATTTATATAAATATAAAATCTATTTTCCATATATATTAATCTATGTGTTGAAAAGTCTGGATAAAAATATATGCCAATTTATAATTATATATTCACTTAAAAACTTGACTTCTTTTTTAATAATTTAATAAATATGTATAGACACGGTACTATTTTTTTTGTAAATTAAAACTTTTATATTATTAAAAAAACCAAAAATAAATAACTTGTCTAGACATCTCTTTTAAGAATATATTTTCAGACTCAAAAGCTCTCATATAATCCCAATACAAAAATCCTAGCGTAGGTGTATGCCCAAGCCAATGTAGAGCTTAACCCCGCTCTCCATTACATTACGAGTCAACCTATGTACTATGTATGGTGAATCCAGGGAGGGTAGAACATCAATAGAGCAAGGATGCCCAAGTAGGCAACATATTTTCATAGATGCGATGATCTAAATATTGGAGAGCATGAAAATTGCAATAAAGTCTTTATAACTTGATGGTAATGGATTGAGAAATTTGGTTACATAAGAATGTAACTATTAATATAAATTTGTATAAATTTGTATAGAAAAGAGTTTAGTCAAATATGAATATGAAGTATCAACACAAAGATGATAACGAAGTTCACTCCATCACTAAATTTGTTTTTGGATTTGCCTTTAAAGGTCAAATAGATTTATTGTTTTTCTTCAAAGAGGTTGAATAAAATTGTTTTACAAAAACTGCCTTCTACTACCAAAGAGATTTCAAGACCAATACAATGCATACATTTCTCAAAAAGACATCCTCTCCTGAGCTCTCAAGGCTCTCAAAACAAAGCTTCTTCAACAAGTCTCTAAACAACACTCTCAAACAAGCTCTCCAAAAACTCTCAACAAACTTTGTCTCCCTCCTCTAAAAATACATAAGAGAATTTAAATTTTTGATATCCATAAATAAAGGAGAAAATATCTCCCTAGATCGACATTCCAAGGAAAGCATAACTCTCTTTATCCACAAAAAGAAGAGCTTATGAGATTCTTAAGGAGAAAATCTGTCAGTTCCACATATCAAGGACCTCATCCACATTTTAGAGGGAAACAATTCCCATGAAAATCTCAACTTCCAACGTGAGATTAGGAAATTGTTTTTGAGGTGGATTCTCACACTTCATCAATTTCATTTTTGAAAAATATAAAATTCAAATATATGAGAGTATCCACACTAACATCTTAAAATGCTCAAATCCTAGCCTTTAATGAACTTTTCCTTGGTCAAAATTTGGAGAACTATGTCAAGATCCTACTGGATCATACCTCCCTACAAAGATATATTTTGGTCCAACAAAAGCTCAAGGATCTTTAATTGAATATGTTATCATGACATTGATTTTCTGCAGAATTAGGTATAATTCAATTACAGAGACGAAAAATCTGCTCTTTTTCCTTATGAATTACTAGGACAATGATAAATTTCCTGCAAAGAATTTTGTGTCATTTTCTCTGCTCAAACCTCCATTTTCCTCCATTTTGTATTGTCACATACCATGGTGAAATGTACTTCAACAAGGTCACGACTATCAAAAAACTTGGTCTTAGTTCATGGCGATATCATTGTGCTCATTACCGCATACCACCAAGGTTATTGATAAATTTCTTCCTCAATACAAACTCTGGATAATTGTCTTGAAGAATTGTCAATGCCTTTTTCGTAACTTTTTGCAATCCCCACATTGCAAGACCTGGTGCATTCTTAAGATCGGTAATTTGAACCATTGAATTTATGCTTCGAGGATTGAAGTTTAGTTTTTGTATCTCCTTTTCTAGTAACTGATTCCAAAATGTTTCCTTCATAAAATTATGTTTTTCAGTATAGTAAAAGCTTCAAAAACCTTGAAGGCTCTTGTTCAGAAACTTCAACAGAATTATGTGAATAGATTCATCACTCAAGTTGTGAATATGAAAAATTGTAGGGACTAATATCCGTAAATGGGTTAATTTTTTCATGATTTTTCCAAAAAAAATTGGCCAATTTTTATTTTTTCTAAATGTTATTCGGCCAAATTTTATAGAATAATTTTTTTTTACCTTGAAATCACCAAAATTTTATAGAGACTATATATAAGATAATTAAAAACTTGAATATTTTTACAAATATGTCACTAAACATTTTGGAGTTTGCATATTGAAGGCGGTTAAGATTCACCAAAGTTTCTAAATTTTAAATTATATTTCTGTCTTTAAAATTTTCCATAAAACTTGTGAAGAAATAAAACTCGTCATAGAAAAACATTTTCAGAAATTTGAACTACAACCTCCTCAATTACCAATGACCTCAATGGGAGCTTTAGCATCAACAATCACATGCAAGTAGCAAAAGCCAAATACAAAGGAATTTCACAATTTCCAAAGTGAGAAAATAATGCAAGATTGTCATCGTTGATCTTGCATGAGAACATGATTATCAACTTTGCATATGAAATAAATTGGTGAAGTTGTAATTTTCTTAATAAAAGGGTCACAAGAGCAAACTACAAGCAGTATCGACTCAAAAACTTCGCTTGCATGGATTACCTTGGACTTCGTATATTTTTTTTTCTCGCTTTGTCATCATATGGTCCATTGAATGGATTATCTCTTAACTTCGTATATTTTTTTTTCTTGCTCTCTCGTCATACAGTCCATGGATCGAAATGGCGAGATCCATACGGCCCCTGGCTAACAGCTCCCATCGTTGTTTCCAAGTTGATGTGAATGTTGTAATATATCTCCACTGACGCAATCGAACAGGGAGGATTTCGTCAGATCCCAATCTTTGTGATGACTACCATTCTTTGAATCCACGAATACTCTATATGATGGCTCACCCATTTGACATTATGATTCATTTGTAAATGTAGTGTACAATATAACTGCACCTTCTAAAGTTGAACTCTGCACTCGTCACTCCCTCGAATTGAAATATGAGTCTAATCTCGTCTATCTTTGCCCGGATCTGTCTAACCAATCCAACAACTCCTGTGCCTTCTTAGATCTATGTATACATCTATCACTGCTTCCCAATGGATTTTTCGAGGAAGATCCTCAGAGTTGGGTTGTCGTCACAACCATGATTATGGATGAAACTTATGTCCTAAGTGGCAGATTGGCGGACTCGTAGAATAACTTTCCTCTAGGAATATGCACAACCAATTTCATCTCCTCTTCCAGATAATGGCTTGTAATAGCTATGGATAAAATTTGTGCCACATTTGGTGGAATATTTTCTCGCAGATTAATAGTTGTACTGCGGCTAGCATTGTGGATTGAGGTCGTCTACTTCCCCATGTAACCATGGTAATCAATGCCATGCGAGAACCAACCCCACAATCACCTCTGCATGGTACATGTCTTTGCAACGTGGGCCAAATCTATGGTTAAGGTCTCCTTGGAATGAGTTGTAACCACTGATCAATATCCGTAGTTCAAATCTTATTGAGTACATTGGTCTGTTGTGGTCGATTCTCAAGAAGCAGATCCCCCACCCTCACCTTGGAGAGTCTTGCTTTGCTAAAACCATAGGATCTTAGTATATAGACTTACGGGTGGTTGGATGTACTCTTGGTTTTATAGTGGCAGCTATGAAGATTGATCCTAAATCTCCCATAAATTAAGACTGGCAGTTACCGATTCACCATGTGATTAGAAAAAATATATCTATGGTAGTATACATGAATCTACCAAACTGTTTCCACCGCTTACAAAGCCAATGTTGAATGAATATGGAAATAATGAAGAAAAGAAGTTAAACTCATTCAGTTATACATTGACCAAGAAAAGAAACTGAATTCAAACACATGCAAATAGACACTCAGGATTTACGTGGTAAAACCTTGAGAGGGAGTCAAGGAAACATCCACGGGGCAAGGGATTGGAATTTATTAATTCAACAATGATTCTCCACACATACATTTCACGAGCATTCACTAGTTTTATATCATCGACCTCCGTTACATAACTGACATTTCGGTATGAAACTGACTAGTGACATTTTGTAAGGACCATATTAAGAGTATATACATTTTTTTATTTTTTATCTTTTTTTTTTCTTTTTTTTTTGACAGCAAATACGACCAGAAAAGAAACACATTGAGATTTCAAATTCATTCAACACACACATTGCTGATACTCATTTCAGGAAATATATCATAACATTTACATACTTTTAACTAAGATCAATTAGTAATGAAATACATATGTACCGTTCACCAAAACGCGAGACCCCACTTGCTCTGTTGTTGCTGGTATTCCCTTGTTGCCGGTCACTTCTGCGAGTGAATGATGACGCACTTGATCCGAATGCGAAGACCCACCGATTAACCTCCCAGCCTACTCCTTGGGTACTCTTCTTCCGCGCGGACCCCCGAGCTGCAATGGGGTTGTACAATGGAGGAAAGCACTAGCTGGTAGAGGAGAGCACACCTTAGCTCAAGAGTCCCCTCTCTAAAATCCTCTACCTCACCACACTCACTATAGTTTCGTAATCACTGCTCTGACATCATATCATCCATCCAACAATAGGGTTCCCAAAAGTCCCCTCTCCCATGGCTTGCCCCTTCTTTTATAAGAGCCCTCATAGATGACACTTGGCATGTCATGCATAATTATATATATATATATATTTTTTTTAATTTAATCGCTTGATTATTCACCTACTCATGTGTCACTCTCTCATCAAGGGTCACCCAAAATTATTTACTTAACTTTTTATTTAAAACAAACTAATATTGTCCTCACCTCACAAGATTCTTATTTCTTCTCCTAGTTGTCTCTTTATTCCCCCCCTTTTATTCCTTAAATTGTGTTTATTACTTGAAGTCAATCAATGAGTCAATATTTTATCCCCAACCTACTCCCTAATTTAACTCAGGTTATCTCTTAGATGGATATTCTTATGTTGGTTGATGCCACAAGGAGCTTCTCTACATTTCTCTAAATTTAATTTATTATTCTTATTTTAATTCACCTTCCTCTTTTCTTAATTAGGTTTAATTAGTTTAGGATTAATATTTATCCTTAAATTATGTTTGTCTATCCCCTTTTACCTAATTAAACCACCTAATCTACCTAGTATTTTCCAAAATGGGAAGGGTAGAGTTTTTAAGGTACTCTATTTTATTTCTTCCTATGATCCTCCTTATTCCAAGTTTTATTTTTGATTTAATTACCTTGGTTTCTAATCATCATTTACCCTTAATGAAACTTTATCTAGTTTTCATTCCTTAATTATATTTATTTATTATTATTTATTTTTAATGATTCCAAGGGTGCCAAGCTTGGTTGTGCCCTTCAAGAACTTCCCTAGAAGTTCCAAGGGTGCCACACCTAATAGTTTAATTGTGATGCCAAGGGTACCACACCACTTGCCCTTCAAGCATCCAATGACTACGAGGGGAAAGTATAGTGCAATGTCATAGACCACTATCATCTCTTATGTTTCCTACTATAGTGAGACTAATGGTGTCGGGGATCAAGGAATCCGCCTTGATGTGCGCCCCCCAGTAAACTCCTCATGAGCGACCCAACTTTGGGACCTGCCCTCATGGCATCGTGATCTTCAAGGCGAAGGTGTTTCAACCCTTCCAGCCCAAGTCACAGCGGGAGTGCTAGTGGGTGAGATCAAGGACACTGTCCCACCCCTCCCATGTAGTTCCATCCACTTGTACAACCCCATCACCCGTATGTGAGTCATTCGTCCAAGCAACTCATATGTTCCTGCAACCATTAACATATCATCAGAATATAGATAACCATATATATCAGGTTTCAAAATCGATTAGAATTTCAAAGATAAAATAATATAAATTTTCATCAAACCAGGTGTCGTCAACTCGTCATGTGCGAGTGTCTCTGGTGGTTTTCCTGCCATACTCAATAATAATCAGTAACCAGGTTTTTCAGTGTTAGTCATTGTTATAATAGCATTAATTACCATCATCTGGTCATTCACATCACCGTTCATTGTGAACCAAAACTAATGTAAGTAGCTAACATAGGGGATACCTCCATCATCATAACCTTAAAGGAACCATACATATAGATCAAGGCTATCATCATTATAACATCAATAGAAACATGTCTATCCTTTACTACTATCACCATCATGATATCAATAGAGAATACACATAACCATTAATTATATCGTAATCATAATATTAATAGAGAACATACATAACCATCACATTCGCTGATAATAGAGTCACGTTTTTGGATCCTCAGCCTGAGTTACTCATAGACTAAAGTATACAAGGTAATGTCATATTAGAGTCGGGAAACTAGGGTGGGCACTACATACACCCCCCCTTAACAATGGACTTCGTCCCGAAGTCCTTAGAACATAAAGGAGAAACGACAACACATAATCTTAGGAACCCTTCCTGAAATTCTTGCCAACCTTCTGGTGGGCAGGTTATAATTTTCCCAAGGTATCTATACCCTGAATTCCGTTATAACTAAAGGACTATATCTGTGATCATTGCAACCCATAATTTTTTTATGTACTTAGAAACAATCAAAACAAGAATCAGGACGATCACAATCAATATTCATCTCATGGTACAAATTAATATATGATGCATTCAACCAAGTAAAGTCATTCACACATTGTACCCCTGTAGCTTCCAATTATAGTAGTTCATTTCAAACTATGTCTAAATGACCCTATAAGTGTCAATGTCGGGGATAATATGTAACAAAAATTGATTTGTATGCTCATCATTGCATCTATCGAAGTTCTTTGTCATAAATGTTTGTAATAATATTTTCGTAAAAGAAAAGAGCATACAATTATTATTATTATTATTTATTTATTTATTTTAGGTATGGCGGTGAATGAACTTCCAATCCTATTTCAAGATTGAAAAGAAAAGTCTCTTTTCAAGCTACTATACGGTATTGATAATATATAGAGGTATTGCTTGAGTATCAAACTCACTTGAGCAATGTATGAGACCCTTAAAACAAGCTCTTGCTTGGTCTTATATTTCACCATTTTTATGCTTTCACCTAAATTTTCCAAAGTGGAGGACTTATGGGACACAGGTTTCAAGTTCAATTCTTACTGATGATAGAAGGTAGTCTTGTAGCAGTCTAGTCAATTTCTCACATAAAACTCAACAAAATGCAAGTGCTTAAAAGGAGATTGCCACCATTGTGCATGCAGCACACTCCTTAGTTCATTAATATATATAGTTCTAGACGCTTGGGGAAGAGTGATCACCTTTGACCGAATCTCCTTCATGTAAAAATATAAAATACAAAGGTTAGATCAGTCGTGGAATTTTACCAAGTTGCCCATAAAATCTAAAGTACAAATATCATACATCTGTGGCCAAAAGACATTAAACAGAGTCACGATTGCCATTACACAAAAAACCCGTAGGTATTAGTAAACAGACACACCAAAAGTGTTAAGCACATGCTACGAAACACATGGAGAGCATTGAATTATCCTTCTACACCGCTATTAACAGGGAGCGTTGGATTATCCAATTCCCAACAATTTCCTTTGGTCATCCTGTCAACGCTGATTATATTATTCAATCTTTTTTTTTTATTGTAATAAAAGTCACATTATTTTAGTGTCATAAGTTCCACAATAACATGCAACAATTGGTAGAAACAGTGCTTTTACTACAAAATATTTATTTGAAACCAGCAAACAATTTGCTTCCAAATATTATAATGCTTACAATCAACATCCAATGGTAATACAAAATAGTGAAATGGCAAAGATAAACCAAGAAATAATACATAGTAATTCTCAGCAACATGCATATTTTGAACATTTAATTATTAATAACTATTAAACGAAAATTCTATTCGAAGTTCAAATAGAAATAAATGCAAATGCTAAAACATACGTTTCACTGGAGTTAGTATCAACTTTTACACTCAATGTCAACATCGAAGCCACCTCCTTTGCTACTCTTTGCTTCTCAGCAGCAACAGCTTTCACTGCCTCATTAGCTAAATGTTCATCAAGACTAGCAGAAACTCCTTTTCCAAGCACTAATTGTCCATAAAAACTGTTTTCAACTCCTTTTCCAAGCACTAATTGTCCATAAAAACTGTTTTCAACCTCTGCTTGACCCACTATTTTAATTTTATAATTGTTAAATTTAATTCTAAAGATAACGGTCATTCTTTTTGTTGTATATGGTTTGCGCAGGCCAAATCAAATTTTAGGAGCAATGAGGTTGAATTGCATTCTTGAACAAGTTTCCATGCAGAATGGATCTGATTAAGCCAAATTATGCTACTATGCTATATAATACCATTACTGGCAGTCGATAAGATAAGTACAATATTGAAAGCTTAAACAAGGCCTTGTGCCCCACTACAAGTATCCTATATTTCAATCCAAAGTAACAGGACATGGCAAGTCTTGTGGCCACTAGAAATATTATATATTTCAAATTTTCTACTTAAACTTAAACATACTATATTTCAAGTTTAATTATATATTCTCTTCCATATAGGATTTCAAACATTATTCCCTTCGTACATACAATTTTTTATATGGGCAAGATTTAGAATTTAGGAAGACTACAAAAATGAAATACACAGCCATCCGTATCTTCTTCTTATTTTCTTTCTGCCTTGAAAGACAATATAGCAAGTCGTGACACTTAAAACAAAAGGCATGCAGATTTTTCTGCAAGCACGGTTTTAAAAAAATGCAATCACCTGGAAATGTGAGTTATTGAGACACTGACCAATCTGCCAAAATAGAGGGACCATACAGCGCTAAAATTCTGCAGCTTGTGTAGATTCTAAAACCTCCTCTAGCTTCCCCAGAAACAATACCTCCTTTTGACAGTTTGTAATAGGCCAGTACTTCAATAAACCGCTAATAACAGTATCTGCCAATTTGTAGTCTTTTTCAACAAACTGTGTGATGCAATAAGAGAGTTGCTGATGATAAAGAGCAACACACTTAGGTTTTTTTTTTGTATAGGAATAAGAGCTCTTACTAGAAACAATTTATGCTCCTCTTTCATGGGAAGTGAAAAAAAACCATTAATTATGCTCCCTAAAATTTCTAACAGTTCACCAATGCCACTATGCCTTTCTGTCTCCATGACAAACGATAGAATATATTGTTGATTGCTTTCCGTATATAGGGACGGTGCACCATGAACTTCCCATAAATGCAGTGCAATATAGTTTTCAACTAGTCTCTCTCCTGATGATCCTCAGAATCGAACAATTCAAGCAATCTCAAGACAAAGGAGTGATCAACATATCTCTTCGCAATTTGGGATCTGTTTCTGTAGATACTATGTATCGCAGCAGAAGTTCTGTTTTTCATTCCTAAAACCTAGACTTGAGTTTGAAGCTATAAAACTGCAAACTGAACCCTCTAACAGCATACTTTAAGACTCGAGCAGATTTATATGTCCCTTAGTCTTTCACTTGGTGCTGGAAATTATATTTGAAGAAAGCTGTCACTTATCCATTTGTCTTTCACTTGTTAAATTTGAAAAATTCATGATTCGTTACAGCCATAAATTTACTGGTTGCTAAGGTTAAAATCAGATGTATAAAAAGACACAAAATCTGTACTTATTGGTTTCACAAACAATTCATGAAAGCAGATCCATATGTGTGTACAAATCTGTCTGCCAAACAGCAAACAGAACCTTGAGATTGTACCTTCATCACTGATCATTTTCAGCCCATAAACACAAGTCATACTTATCATCCCAATTGAATAGGTTGATGTATATATATACCAATATTTCTCGAATAAAAATAAACTAAGTGGATTGAAACTCTTTATAATTCTCATGATTGCGTCCTACATTCACACCTCATTTGTAGCATTGTATTTCCCCTCTTTCTGGTGGTTCCTGGTTATTTTAAACATCATACACAGTAGGGAAGAAATAGTTGATGGATCAAGATATGCAAACTGAAAGTGAGTAGAAGTCTACCTACTGTGTGTCTGGCTAGAGAATTGAATTTCCTGTCAATTTCCTTCCTGTTTCTAATCCAGAGTTTACAATCCTAATTACTAATAGCAAAAACCACACGTAATTTTTTTATGTACAATCCATTGAATCTGTGAATAGGCAATGGATCTAGTCATATATATTGAAGCATATTCTACAGAAGTTGGATCACCAACTGGCAAATCCACCATATAATTACATGGTTCACTCCTAACCTCTTAGGGAGACATACAAGCGGTCATACTGTCAATGGTTCATACAGATTGTGCCTCCACTAACTCGAATTTGTGGGTTTGAAATTGCAAGTGGCTGTTACATTAATCCAATCTTTCTTGAAAATGTTGCTACAATTTTACGAGAAGTGAATTTGTAAAATCAGTGAGCCAATAGTGCTTCCTGTATTCAGAGAAAATAAAAATTTGTCATGTTTTTTTTTTTTTTTCTGTGGAGTCATCTATTCGTGTCATACATAGGTCTTCAATATGTCACAGATAGCAGATTTGGATTGGCATATACTCGAGGAAACTTTTCCATATTTGAATAAGCAGATTTAATTATGATATTCTTCAGCATAAGGAAAACCTTCAAGCAGGACAGACTGTCTTCTTGCTTCTTATAAAAGTATGTATCACAATTGGTGAAAGATTTATTTTCCGCTATTGTCTTATTTATACAGTCCTCTTCTTGATGCCCTGATTGGCATTCTTGTCCTAGCAATACATATCTATAGTGCACAGGATTAGATATAACTTTTTGAGTAAGCACGTTTTTAATCACTACATCCACTACATTCTTCTGTAAGGTTGCACCTACTCCTATCTAGGTCTATTCCTGTATGGCCTGAATCTGATTGTCCAAAATACAGAGTTACACAATTAGACCAGAGTCAACTCCAAATTATGCATACGCCTATTACTAATCACATATTCCTATTCTCACAATGGAAAGTAAAATCTAATACAGGCATAGAAAGCAATCCTTAGTCTAACTGTTTTCTTAACAAATATTCATCTCTAAGTCTGCCATTAACATCAACTTCAAACTAGACTGCAGATCCAACAAATGTAGTAACTGAACTATTCAAAGTTTAGAATTAAAAGAAAATCAAAATGGCATGTGATTCTGGATATATAAGCATCGTCCTGAGACTAGTCACAAGGTCATTATAGAGAAGGAAATACATGATTAATGACCACATGGGCCATAAAGCATTCCCGGGAAATCTCAAAACAAGGTTGTCGGAGCCAGACATGCTCAAATATTTCTTTCAAGCATAGAGAGCAAAGACTGTAGGTGATCAAAGGCAGAATATTGGATAAGAAATTGTATTTCAATAATGGCTTGTCCAATATTCTTTAAGGACAATTTCATTGATTAAATTGCAGGTCATCCTTTGAATAACTAAAATGTCCTATAAACATGCTATGCTCTGTCAATGTAACTAGTCTTTAAAAATCAAGCACAATGTATCAGTTCATGCATTGAATCTCCCACACTTGCCCAACACATTTATATTACATTTCTAATGTGTACACTTCACCAGAAATGTACAATATAAAAAAAAAAAACACAACATTGATAAGCTGCATCAGGTCATTAAAAATCTATAACACTTAAATGCATGGACATTTCAAGATTGTTATTCACAATCAAATACATTTAAAAAGTGTACACGTTCTCTGCAACATCAAATTCCAAGCCTCTGCACATGATGTCTTCTATGAAATCGTACAATCATTTACACGATGGATAAGTGATACAGTTCTGTTAGATTGCTTTCCGTTGAGCAAAGTCTATGGAGACTTGCAGGAAGGTGTCATACAAGAATTCATTGAAAAAAACTACACTTACTGTAAAGGCTCAAAATTTAAATTTAACATAATTACTTATTTCCAAATTTTTTCTAAATAATTAAATACACATTCTAAACTTATTTATTTACCATAAACATATCTAAAAAATAAATAATAAATCCTAATCCACTTTCTCTTTTTCTATTTCTTGGCTTTTCGGCTCTGCAAAGCAAAGTAAAACGGAGAAAATTCCAGTTTCACAATCATTTGTATTTCTTTTCTTTTCTTTGGGTGCACCCAGTTGTGTTCAGTCAAATACTGGCATTAACATTTCATGGCGGTGAATTCTGGTCAGAGCTATCTTTTCACAAAATCCGGGTTGGATTGTCAATAAGACTCAGCCAGGTCCAACTATCTCTAACAGTTTCATTTCCCACCCGATAGTCCAAGCTAGCACTAATGACCATGGACATGTGTCTAATCATCTCTAACAGTTTCAATTCCCATCCGAAAGTCCAAGCCAGCCCTAATGAACCACATCGTATTCTAGAGTCAATGTTCTAAAGGGTATTTTTGTATGGATCTTTAGCACAAGGAACACATGGAACCTTTAAATAGACTCATCTCTAGCTCTAATATCAACAATAACATCCTAATTTTTTATTAACTAAAAAAAATACATTTTCTTCTTAACAAAAAAAAACTCAGTGAAGCACTAACCATTCCTCTACCGTAAAAAGCCAAAGTAGTTTCGTTCAACAGACCATTAATCATAACTGTTTTAATCATTAATTATGTTTATATATATGCCGACTGGAAATGAGATTGTATATATACCTAAATCTAAATCTTTATATATATAATCATTGATAATGTGCTGGACGTAAATACACGTTGTACAATAGTTTAATGCTGCCGTAGATTTTTAGGTAATATGATTCCAACTTGAAAATAAATTAATCAACCGTATACTTCAATAATTGACAGATTGAGATTCAATGGCAAAAGCATGATTTGGATGACCCAGATCACGTTCAAACAGTTAGTGTTTAAGTATTTGATGTGCAATTTCAACACACAGGAAACATCGCACTATTCATTGGTTTGAGAATTACGAACGTAGATTTGATTGCTCTACACACTAGCTAGATTGCATGGATTATCGATGTACTAAGTAATGAAATCAACCACGTGATATCTATTCCATGTAGTATAGACCCTGCAAAAATTTGATTTAAACCCATTTTTTTTTTCATAAAACTTCGAAAGACGTTGATTTTCTTTCAGATCTTTGACATAAAGAAGTAGTGTAGACCCCTACAAAAATGATTCAAACCGATTTTTTTTTTTTTTTTTTTAAACTTCGAAAGAAAACACACACCAGAAAACCAAAACTAGTAAGATCAAGCCCACATCCCATAAAATTTTATGTACCATCAGTGAAATCTTTCAGATCAGTGAAACTAGTGTGGGTCACTTGCAACCAACTACTTTAAACATTTTCAGATCGATCTCAGAAAATGCACTCTCAGAACTTGATTATAACAGATCTTCACTTCTCAATAATTACTTCAGATCTTTGTGCATGATTAATTCCGCACCTAAAACGTAGCTTGGAAAGATAAGCAGTAACATGGTTCATGTGAAAACGAAGAGAATACAAAAGTTCGTAAAATAGCGTTTGGCGTGACCTCCAAACTGTTTTCAACTTTTCTCCAACGTGTTCAATGCCTGTTTGAAGAGTGTATTGAATATTACGTCTTTCTGCATTGCAGGGACCTTCTGGGCTTCTGTTTGATTCCTCTCGGGCTCGGTTCGATACCTCAGGAACTCTGATAAAACAGGCAGGCCATTTTGTCCGATAAAAACAACAACGGGAAGATGTTCACGACAGAGAATATAGGGTTTGATATAGAAGAAAACAAAAATTTCGTGGCAGAGAGAACTACAGTTCCCCATTATTAATTGAGGATTACCGTTCCAAATATGCAATTTGATGGAACACCCAGATTTGGGATCCACATCGGCGCAGACCGAAAGAGCGTCGAGAGAAGTTTCGGTTAACAGATAGTAAACTGTCGATGATTTCAAGGTAAGGCTATTATGACTCACATGCGCCGAGAGAAGTTTGGTTAACAGATAGTAAACTGTAGATAGTTTCAAGGTAAGGCTGTTATGACTCTGATAAATGTCCCATTCAGAGCCCGACAAAATTTAATATGTAGCCGTGCCAATCGTGGAGTTAATGTGTGAATGTATATTGTGTCGACAGAACCCAAGCCAAATACAAAGGCATAAGAACGGGATACATTGTGGAGTTTTGCAAGGGCTGCTGGAAGACAGAAAAGGAATTTTATGAGTCAAATCGGGGCCATGGAATGCAATGCCTAGTAACTGTATCTAGCACAAATCTTTGAGAAAAATTATATTTCGTTACATTTTGCTGGGAGAATTATCACTTTCTTGCACCCTTTGCTCAAATTACCAGAAATGTCCGGGTACGAGTTGCAATAATATAATATAGTCCAGATCAATCCTCTACAAGTCAGCTTCCACAAATTATTCATGACGGCTCATTTACAGTGACAAACAGCTATAAATATCCACGGGAACTCGTCTCAACTGTGATATGAATGATTAAGTTCAGATAGATATTAGAGACAATGAAGAAGGAATCATGACATTATGACAGGGTTAACGCAGGTCATAATCACAGGACTGAAGCATGACAATATTACAGGGCCGAAGTAGGACATAACTACAAGATAGAGTCATGACACTATTACAGGGCCGAAGCAGAACATAATTACAGGACCAAAATAACACCGAAGCCTGCCAAGACTGCAAGAACAAATCTCAATATGATCATAGGATCGAATTAAGGTATTACAATATTGAAAGATCAAAGTGTTACAGGATTGAGGTACAGGAACAAAGTGTTGAGTATAAGAATAAAATGATGGATATAGTACTTAGAACTGAAGCATGATGTGTCACTTAGGAACCATGTTGACTTGATGGATGGAATGAGTCTTTGCTCTAGGTAATAACCGTTTTTAGGCACAGTGTGTGAACCTACGCTCTGATACCAAGTGTAACGACCCAACTAAAACAGTGAAATGTCCGACCTAATTTTTTTTTTTTTTCACAGCAATTACAACAGAAAAACCAACACATTAAGATTTCATTTTAATCAACACATACATCACTGATGTTCATTCAGGAAATAACACCACATTTATATGCTTTAAATCTAAGATCAAGTAATAAGAAATACACATGTACCGTACACCGGAGAGGCGCGATTTCGCTTGATCGGTTGTAGCGGGTAATTCCTTGTCGCTGGTCCATCTACGAGTATATGATGCCACACTTGATCCGAACGAGACCCACCAGTTAACCTCCCAACCTACTCCTTGGGTACTCTTCTTCCCCGCGGACCCCCGAGCTGCAATGGGGTTGTACAATGGAGGAAGAGTCTAGCTGACAGAGGAGAGCAACCGTAGCTCAAGAGTACCCTCTCTTAAACCCTCTGCCTCACCAAACTCACTATAGCTTCGTAGTCACTGCCTTCACAAAATATCATCCATCCAACAATAGGGTTCCCAAGAGTCCCCTCTACCATGGCCTGCCCCTTCTTTTATAAGATTTCTCATAGATGACACTTGGCATGTCATGCATAATTATAATATTTTTTCTTTTTAATAGCTTGA
The DNA here is from genome assembly GCA_000404065.3 of Pinus taeda. Taxonomy (NCBI): domain Eukaryota; kingdom Viridiplantae; phylum Streptophyta; class Pinopsida; order Pinales; family Pinaceae; genus Pinus; species Pinus taeda. Next base: position 29,759 of record APFE030515602.1, read on the forward strand.
TTATTCACC
>APFE030515603.1:0-24504 GCA_000404065.3 Pinus taeda
ATTTGCACTGAGAGACACAAAGCAACCCAGGTAGGCCATGTGAACCCTCAATCTATCCATGTTTAAGTGAAACAAAGTTTAATAAAAGTGACAAGTGGCAGAGGAGGAGTGGTATTCGAGGTATGGTTACCGAAACGTTTTATTGATATGGGAGGTATGGATGCCAGAATTTTTTAAATTGAGACGGGAAATATTTGTGATATTCAATAGAACGGAATACTGCCGGGTTATCAAGCAGATGCGTCTTTTTGGAGATAAAGGGGACGTTGCCACGGATGATGATCATGCATAACATGGCAGCGATTACGGAGTTTATTGATTTCCTGGCAACCCCAGTTTCACTGCAACGTCGGGCTACATCTCCACAACGAACAGGAGCTGCCGCCACTGTCCTGCTGGGAGGACTCAAGCATTGAGTGATACCTACCGCTCTATTTGAAATTTGAAATTAGAGCGCAACAACCACATTCAGCATTTGAAATTTGAAATTGGAGTGAGCCAAGCAAATCACTACATGAGCCGAGCCCGGGGAGATTAGCTTCCCGGTGTGTTTTTCCTGGGTGCTGCTTTTTAGTTTTTTCTGATTGTATATTGTATTTCTACAATAGTATAGCTATTTCACTAATCAATTATTGGTTTTGATGCAGGGTCGATATGTTGTTGTTGCATTGATGGATCACTAGTTTTGGCACCACTGCGAATAGTAATCCGACAAAATACTGATGAAGTCCGTCACCTTCTCGTCCACCACCGTCTGGAGGCGACGTCTCTCCATCTGCACTAAGTCCTCCAAGTTGTTGGAATTTAATTCCAACTGCATCACATAAATGTTGAACAAAGATTTGATCTACAACAGTTATTTCAAATTGTTCGGTGCCGCAAAGTCTTCTGATATTTTTGAGCATTAAATTCAGAAATTAAATCCCCTGCAGACAGCCGTCTTATTTTTGCTTAAAAGGCATCACCGCCTTCTGCAATAAATACAAAGATAAATATCAGCAGATATTTTAGTTAGTTTATTGTTTAATCAGATTTTTATTTTCCTATAAATGTAACGCACAGTAGTTTTGTTTTCAAGTGCAAGAAGGTGTAAGCAGAAAAGAACAGCAGTTCTGTTTTCTGTCTGAGTGTAAGAAATTTTAGAACAGCAGTTCTGTTTTTGTACTCTAAGAGAAAAGAGTGAAGGTTAGAAGAACAAGAGTGTGTCTCTTCTGTAAATGCATAGCAGTGTTGAACTTGCAATTTTCTGAGATAGAAAATCGATTTCTGGAACTGAAGTGTTTCTCTTGTAACAGCTAAGTTTACTGTATCAGTTTTGTTTACTGTTCATGAATACAAGTTTACTGTTTCGCTGATTTTTAGTTGCTGTTACACCAAGTGTCAAAAACACTTTGATTTTACTCTGCAAGTCTATTAGTGATTTGACGCCCCTTGTTTTAGTTGCTGTAACACCAAAGCGTCAATTCTCTTAAAGTGACTTAGTGTCAAAAACTTGTTTCCGTTACACCGAGTGGCTTGACGTCAAAACTCGCGTTGCTACAACACCACGAGCAGCGTTGCTGCAACACCAAACTGTGTTGCCGCAACGCAGTTTCCAGTAAGCAATTTTTTCTGTTTTTCCGTGTTATCAAAAACAGAGTGTATTTCCTGTTGCTGCAACACCAGAATCCTGTTGCTGCAACACCAAGTCCAGAAAACGAAATTTTCAGTTTTCTGTGTAAAAACATAGCAGTTTTGTGTTGTCTATTTGTTAAGGAATTTAGCAGAAAATTCCATCATAATATCAGAGCATTGTTCTCTGGTCTTTTTTGTTTGAAATCACCATAAAATTCCAACATGGTATCAAAGCGTTGTTCTCTGGTCTTTTGTGTTTGAAATCACCATAAAATTCCAACACAAGTTATCCACTGCCGCCTAGAATTTCTGGTAGCAATCCCTCACAAGCTCAAAACTACGAGATATGTTTAATTTCAGTACATCTTGCACTTTCAGTGCTATGAAATACTACCTTCGCTTCTGGCCTCCTCTTATAAGAGTGTTTTCAATTTTCTTCCTTTGATTTTTTATTTATGCTTGGGATGGTTGAACTTCTAATAACTTAGGTAGATTTTCTACTTTCGTTCTCAGAAGTGCTTCCCCTTCTGACAAGTTTGTCTCAATTCTACTGAGCCCCTCCTGGTTGAATAATCACAGAAGCTGTAAATGCAAAAAATCACTAATTGATTGAACGAACTGTTGAGGATCAGTTTCAATGGACTTAATCCTTGACTTCATTCAATCCCTTGTTACAATTCCCTGCTTATTGCTAAATGAACAGAAGGCAGGACGAAGCAACGCCAGACGGGATTGTAACTTCTGCGAACCCAGAGCTGTTTAGGGTTACAAGTTTCAAAAGTATACTCAGAGTATGGTGGATAATGGTAATTGGATCGGTTTGATTTATAATTGAGAAACTTTGTACTCTATAGTGAAAAGGATTCAATCTGGTTTTATTGTTAGTAATTTTCAGTTTGCTTTTATTGTTAGTAATTTTCAGTTTGCTTTTTAGTGATCTTTCTTGTAAGAGATATACTAGTTTGGGTGGAAAACAATAAGTGTTTTGTAATAATAATTTTATATTTTTGTTTCAAAATGACAAAAAGGGGAGATTGACCATCCAATGTGAAAATAAAAAAATATATTAATTTTTAAATAAAAATCTTTTAATATTATAATTAGAAATATGAGGATTCACAAAAATTTATTATAAAAAAATAATTTTTAAAATTATTTTGATTCACAGTCTTAATATATATTGAATATTATCGGAAAATAATAAATTTTATAAAAAAAATACTAACATATTTTAAATTTTAAAAAAATATTGAAGAAATATTGAAATTTTAATAAGAATATAATGGATGTAATAAGTTTGTTAAAGATTATAATGTTAATAAAATTTATAAAATTATAAATAAGATTAAAAAAGATTTTTAAATCTTCTAAAAAAATGATGAAATTTTGTAAATAGATGGAATACATCACTTCATAAAGATGTTAATATTATTAAAAATTAAAAAATATATAAAGCAATACTGAAGACACATTAAACTTTTAAAATTTTAAATAAACTTTGTAAAAATATAATCGCTACATCAAATCACAAAATATCAATATTTATAATTTTAACAAGTATATAAACAATTATTGTCTTATGGAGTTTGAACAATGATTTTGATATTGATGAGTAAGATTCTATATAAACACTTCATAAGTTCATTATATTTGGTTACATCATTAGATCTTATATTTGGTATTTGGGTGCAAGGTTAAGTTTTGATTATAATTTAGTTATTTAAATTTCTAGTTTAACAAATGTTTGAATACAACTTTTTAGTTTTCAAATTGGTAATTTAATTTAAAGTTCAAGTTAACATATAATAATGAATGTAAATAGCTATTATAACTAGTTAATGAACATGAATACATGAACAAATCTCTGTTGTATATGTATTTTTGTTAACAATGCTTTGGAAAGAGAAAAAAAGAGATTAGTACAAAGCATTTAGAGGAATCAAATCTCTTTTCACTCTAAAAGAGGTTTGCATCTCAAAAGATTTGATTAAGAGAAGTCTATGTTAGTTTACTTATTAATTATGATGATAAATATAAATATAATTTTTATTTTTATTTTATTTTGACCAAGTCAAAATGTTAAACAAAACAATAAAACGTACAATTAGGTAACACATAAGACCATCTAATCTTTCCTAGGCACATAAAGGTTGTATTAGACCTTTTCTCTTGCACTTAATAACATTTTCTTACCTTAAATGATTTTTTAGAAAACTTAAAGGGATTTATTATCCTTTATGTATCTAATGTGATTATGATGCAAGATATTGAGATGATTTGGAATAGCTCATGAGGATATCGAGTCCAATAGATTTATGGGACTTGTCCCTTGCTACACAAAAATCAAACCTAACTAGCTTTGAACACTAAATACTCCTCTATGTAGTTGCAAGGTCACTTAGGGAGCATGACCCAATTTTTTAGTATTTTTGGAGGGAAAGAAATCCTCCCTTCAAGGTGGTTTCCCTTCACTCGTCTTATATAAATAGAGGGCTCAAGTAGCTAGGTAGCTAGCAGATAGTCAAAGTTAATGGAATTGTTAACATTAGAGAACGTTAGGAGTTTCGGTAGTACAACTTTGGATGTACAAGAAATTTTAAAGTTAGTGAAAGACATCTTTGGTTCTTAGATTGCCTTTTGTCGGCAAATTTATTTTTGAGTATTATTTTATGCAAGGCTAAATAGCCTTTTGGTGAATAATATTTTCTTATAGAATATTTGAGAATTGGATGGTAGCTTTAGGAGTGATTATCTTATTCAAATAACATCTTTCTTCAAGAATTCTAAGTCACTTTAGTTGCTAATATTTATTTGTTGTTTATCATTATTACTTGTTGCAACTGTATAGTCCTTTGTTTTTTTAGCGTTAAGTGAGACTCTACATCCACCCATTTGTTATTTAGTTATCTATGTTAATTTTTATATGTTAAAGTTAACTTAAAGTTAAATTACCAATTTAAAAGCTAAAAGGTTATGTGCAAGAATTTGTTAAACTAGAAATTTAAATAACTAAATTATATATAAAACTTAAACTTGCAACCAAATACCAAGATCTACTTAGGTAACCAAATATAACGAGATAATGAAGTGTTCACGTGGAATCTTATTCATCAATATCAAAATCATTGTTCAAACCCCATAAGATAATATTAGTTTACATGTTTGTTAAACTTATAAAAATTGAAATCTTTGTGATTTGATGTAGCCATTATATTTTTACAAGATTTCTTTAATTTTTTTAGAGTTTAATGCTTTTCAATATTGTCTTATATGTTTTTAAATTTCTAACAATATTGATATTTTTATGAGCTTGATGTATCACTTATATTTTTAAAAGTTTAAAGATTTAATAAAATCAAAATCTTTGCAAACTTAATATATCCTTTATATTCTTACAAAATTTCATAATATTATTAAGTAATTTAATACATTTTCAAATATTATTTTATAAATTTATAAAGATATAATATTTTTTTATAAAATTTATTATTTTCCAATAATATCTATATTATATAAAATTGTGAATCATAAATATTTTTTAAAAAAAATATAGCTTTATAATATATATGTGAATTCTCACATTTCGTGTTTTATAATTATTCAAAACATTTTTAATTAAAAAAATTAATACATTTTCTATGTTCACCTTCCATGCTCAAACTCTCCTTTTTATCATTTTGAAACATTTTTTTGAATCAATTAATATATAGAATTATTAATTATTATTACAAAACATTTATTTTCAATGCAAGCGATTATATCTCCATTATTATATTTATTTTCAAAACAAACAATTATATTTTAGTTATTGCATTATGACCAGTGGGGAAAGATTACTAAAGAAAACTAAAAATTATTAATGATAAAACAAAATTGCATCCTTCCACTATAAAGTACAAAATTTCTCAATTACAAATCAAAATGATCCAATAACCATTATCACCATAGGCGAAGCATACGTTTCCTTCTTATATTGTTAACATATCTGCATTCGTGGAAGTTACAATCTCGTATAGCTTTACTTCGTCTGGGCTTCTGTTCATTAAGAAATAAGCAAGGAATTGTACTAAGCAATAAGGATCGAATGGAGCCCAGGATTAAGTCCATTGAAACCTATCATCAATAGTTCGTTCAATCAATTAGTAGAGTTGAGAGAAACATGTCTGAAGGGGAGGCACTTCTGAGAACGGAGGTAGAAAATCTGCGTAAGCTATGGGAAGTTCAGCCACCCTAAGCAAATATAGAAAATCAAAAGAAGAAAGTGGAAAACACTAGCATAAAAGGAGACGTGAAGCGAAGCGGGTATTTTAGAGCACTAAAAATGCAATATGCACTAGAATTAAACATATCTCGTAGTTTTAAGCGTGAGGGATTTATACTATAAATTCCAGGCGATAGTGTATAACTTGGAGAACTCAGTGCAAGTGGAAAGACATCGCCTCTAGACTATGGTGGATGAGAAGGTGACCAGTTTGATCAGTCTTTTGTCAGATTAGTATTTGCAGTGGTACCAAAACCAGTGATCCATCAATGCAACAACAGCATGTCGACCCTGTATCAAAAACAACAATTGATCAGTGAAATAGCTATACTATTATAGAAATACAATATACAATTAAAAAAACTTGAAGGCGTAGTAGTTCAGCAGCACCCAGGAAAAACACACCAGCAAGCCAATCTTCCTGCGTTGGGCATGGGAATTCATGTACTGATTTTCTTGGCCCGCTCTACATAACCTCTCTACATAAGAATACTCTTATGTTACTCAATTACAAATTTGTGATATTGTAAAGTTCCGACATAGTGGACATGAAACCACATTAGAATATTATAAAATAACTAATCACATCCGCATATGAGATCGACAATCGGTTATTATTACAGGTGACACTATATGAAAGTTACGAAATGTGTGGATGCGACATCATGATGAATTCATTTTAAGAACGATATCAACTCCGCCACCAAATCGGCAATCGACGATTTTTAATTGTGACACAAAACAAAAGCATTGATATGAGAATGGACACTATATTTCAACTAATCAAAATTTAAATTAAATCAGTTCGGCATATCCGAGCTTTGATCAAGCCAGAGTTTTTTGCGATATCGCACATGGGCGATCAGAGGAAATTGATATCGGAGGTGATTTCCCTGTGAGTACCGGATCTCTGGTCGACGGGTGTTTCTCCATGTTTTGCGCTATGTAATAAGGCCCACAAAAGTTCCCAATAGGAGTTATAGCCTTTACATGTTATATATTCCCTCTCACAACTTCTTTGGAGTTTCCCTTCTAACATGAGCCTTTGCTTAGTTACTGGGAGCCCCTCGTGATGCTGCACCTTGTGTCTGAAAGTTTCCACTGAATCCTCATTAGTTACCCAAATCAAATATCTTGAAAATATTATCCACTTTTATGCCAAAACCATGTTTTTTTGGTTGGTTATATCTTTTTAGAATTGGGGTTCTGAAGGTGGGAAAAAGGCGAAGATCTGGGCATGTAGAATTGGATCCACATCTGAAGGCTTTATGTGGTTGAACGGATCCAATTGCCCCCCACTAGCCCTAACGATGGAGAGGAAAATCTTATTTTATAAATATTGACATCGATTTGGATACATGACTTGAAAAGGCGTGAGGAACAAAAAGATTTAACAGTTGAGACCATAGTTACCAAGTTTGAATTCGATTCGATTCGGTACGGAAAAAATTCGATTATCTAAAATTTAATACGGAAAAAAATCGAGAGTATTTATCTTATCACTACTAAAAAATATTTTTTCAATAAATTTAAAAAAATCAAAATTAACAATATTCAAAAACTCATGCTTTTCAAATTAATTGTTTTCAGTCACATTATGGAAGTTGCAAATAAAATTATATATTAAGGCTTGTAAAAGAACTAAACATCAATGGAGACGAATGGAAGTGAATAAGATGAAATGGGGAGAAAGCGCTCTTCCTACGAATGGAAGTGAATAAGATGAAATGGGGAGAAAGTACTCTTTCTACATGAACAAAAAAGAATAACAGACCTTAAACTTTTGTAAAAGAACTAATCATCAACGGAGGTTAATGGAAGTGAATAAAGTGAAATGGGAGAAAGCACTCTTTCTACATGAACAAAAAAGAATAACAAATCTTAAACTTTAAAATTTTTAGTTGGTCCATTAATAAATAGTAATTAATGAAATTGTTTCTTAATAATACATTATATAAAGTGATTTCCTAATAACTATTTGAATAAAAATAAATTAAAAATATTTTGAGCAAAACGAACTGAATCTTGGTTATGCAAAAATATCTAAACATTATATAATATATTTCCCAGAGACAAAGAGTTGGATTTCAACCAATCTTATTACAAACAAATAATAAAATTTTATTCACAATCAATAATATTATATGAAAGACATTTAAAAAAAAAAATTACTTTAAAAATCGTTATTACAAAAAATTAACTTTTTCAAATATATAAAAAATTAAATTTCATGTTATTCCATTTCATTTTTACAATATATTTTTTAATTTATTTTTATTAAAATACCTCTTACCTCTTCTTTATTTCATTTCACTTTCAAGATGACTTCTTTTCTGTCTCCTTTGTTCCTTCATTCTTCAATATTGGTTAAGTCGAAATTATGTTTGGCCATTGAATATCCTTAATCTAACCGCATACATTGTCAAGCCGTCTAAATTATGTTTGGGCCATTGCATATCCTTAAATGCCTACCTACAAAGAATAATCAAAATCCACAATGACAGGTCTGTTGTTATGTTTCATTTCCTCTAATCTATTAAACACAAGTGAGAGGGGAAATTTGAGGGGACTTGCAGTGTTCAAATCACCAGATACCAGATGTATCGAATACTGGACGTGATGGAGGATCATAAATCTTCTGAGAAGGAGAAGGCTTCAGTATACTGTTCTTCTAACACTAAGATCCTAACCATAAAAGTCTGGCTTACGAACAGGAACATGCTCTGGTCGTGATGTAAGATAACCAGCCATGAACATTACAAATTACAACAATATTTAGCAGATTTATTTGGCGACCATTCATACCGAATTGAATTTTAGCAAATTATTAACCGAATCGAACCAAACCGCCGAATTTCTGAATTCTTCAAGCCGATTCGGCCGAATTTGGTAACTATGGTTGAGACCCCCTTGTAGTAGAACACAAAACCGAGGAAAATAGAAAAATAAAGTTCGTCTCTAACAAGCTTGTTTCCCTTATCCACTTCTGAGATATAAATACATAGCCCAATAGGCCTAATATAGGTCTTTGTGGCTTGATCTTGGTTACTAAATGAGGCAGGTTTACGTAGCATCAAAACTTCTTGGTCACTCCTTGACCATGACGATCGGAGATAATAGAAAGTTGTTGTGCGACCCATATATCGTGAACAACGTCTTGCACATCCCTCTATCTTTGTCTAGGGGAGCATTGAGATACACATTTCTTAGTCACGAGGCACCTAAGAAACATAGGAAAAACTCCAAATCCATGTCGGTTTATGGACTAATGGCATGGAAAGAAACCCTAGTTCTTAGAGCGGCGTCCATCGTCCTCAAACCTTGGAAAATTGACCAATCTTAATATTGTAAATCCTTTAATTAATATTGACATTTGTGCGTAATAGCTAAGATTATAATGATGATCATGGAAATTTACTGTAGTTAGTCTCCTGAATGAAAACCATGAAAAATTCATTATAGTTAGCATGGGGCTTCAATGGGAACAATACCATACTTTATATTGGGGCATATATACCATACCACATGAATTCATATTGGGGCATATGTACCATACCACATGAGTTCATATTGGGGGATATATAATGAGGAAATTTTGACACAATGGGGGTAAAGGAAGATTTTTATGTTGGTAGGTATAAAAAAATGGAGCTCAAATTAATGAAAAAATATAAAGGAATATAAAAAATGTTAATGAAAAAATGGGTACCTACAATACCTATTGAAGGTAGGGTATTTTTAAATTGGGAAGGTGTCTTAGTTCGTATTGGTATAGGATTAAATAATGTGATTGTTAGAGGTATTTTTCAATATGCAGTCAACTTAAAATTATTGTTTAATATGCCATGAATACACGTGATATCTCAAAGATTCATTGACAGAAGCCCAATGGTAATTAGTCTCCTAAATGGTTATTTGTATAGTGTTTGTAAATCCTTTAATTAAGTTGCAGAGTATGTGTCAAAGTTAGGATTATAAGAAAACTATGGTACTACTCACTCGAAAAATAACAATAAGCATCTAACAGTGTGAATCATGGTTGATAACCTTTTATTTGAATTCAAACCACTAAACAGATAACTCTAGTATTATTTGGTAGGATTGAGAAATGAAAATTAAAAATGGGACTGAGTATGAGAACCCTAAGAAACTACAATTGGTTTAAAGAATGATTTTTTATTGCATAAATGGTAAAATATTCAAATCATGTTTGCAAGCATCGTAGATACAATTTAACAGGGACTTACATAGTATAAACATATCAACTGAAAGCTATCAAATAAGAATGTGGAAGCATATGGTCGTAACGAGAAGAACATTGATATGTCCCACAACAAGTACACCATTTAGAGACAATATCATTGCATAGCTCATGGAAGAACCTCTCTACATAAGAATACTCTTATGTTACTCAATTGAAAAACAATAATTTTAGGATGAATTAACTTAAGCTACAATAAAGAAAATAAGTACTACAAACACTTCAAAAAAGTTTAAGAGGCATTTAAAAAGGAAACAATACAAATCATGGAGATAATAAACCTTCATGCAAAAGCCAAACCGATAGACAAAAAATTCGAGTACTTTCTCTCAGATTGAGAAATGAAAATAGAAATAGGACCAATATGAGAACCATGAACCTCCAAGAGATTTAAAGAGAGATATTTCATTACATTGATAATACAACATTCAAGCATCATAAAATACAATTTACTAGTAATTGAGTTAAACAACTTGTAGAGTCAAGCTTCGAGGACTTAAATACTATAAGATTGAACTAGAGTTTTCAAGCAAAAATAGATACCATTTGATTATCGGTGGTAGTCACAAACCTATATATGGTTCTTCGCACAGGGAGACATAATGGCCAAAAGAAACATCTATAAGATAGCAAAGGGAATCCAACAACATGTTAAAGAGGTCATTGCAGGAATAGCAAAGGATTATATAGAGGGGTTTGCAGCAGCAGAACAAAGGTTGACTGAACAAGTGGCTAAGCTAAAGCAACAACTGGAAGTCCATGATATAATCCCAGAGTTCACTCTCAAGAGTCAAAACACTGGGAATTAAGAAGCATATGATACGAACCACAACAAAAACAATCGAGACCAATGAGAAGCACATAAATGTCAGAGTATTTCCACCAAATCAACTGACTTCATGACCAATGTAGATAAGTATTATGGTTCTATATTTCACGACTTTCCGTATAAGAACATTAATAGTGAGGCTACCATTTTAAGAACCTCCTCCTTACTAGTGAAAACTGGAAAGCTAGAATTTTAATTTGATTACAGAATATGCTAGAGATTTTCCATGAACTAGAACAAGCAGATTGAATGATTTCATGTAACTATTGCTCTTAATGACAAATACTGTGAGGATCAAATATCAATATTTCTAAGGAAAACTTCATATGTTACACAATTATATAGCTCCGTATACTTTTTCGATAGAAAAATATTTACTTATCAAATAGAAACAATATTCAAAAACCTTGCAAATTTTAGGTAATCTTCTAGTTTCATTGATTTCTAAAATTCTCTTGATAGTCTTTAATAGCATCTAAAGTTTTGAGTCTTTTAGATCGAGTAACAAATCTAGTTCCTTTGCCCATTCATCGGGTGCAGATAAACCCAAGTAGGTGTATTACCTAGGTGTAATCTCTTTCGAATAATTTGAACAACGATCTTCATGACATTAGTAGTTCCTTCCCTAAACCAATTTATTGGTTCCCTTTCTTCTTCTTTTCACCTCTCAACTTCCCCTTAATTAAATGTGCCTTCGTATCATTTTCCTTTATGCTTCTCCCTCCATTTTCAAAACTTTTAACATTAACATCTTAGACAATAATTTTGCCTAGGAAGCTTTTCTCGACAGTTGCACCTGCAATAACATTTTCACACAAACAAAGCAAAGAGAGTGCATAAACTACATCGCAATCCATAATTCATCTCGTATCATGAAACAAGGAAAGAACGTCACTCATTGATCAACTTCCACAACCAATTTCATCAGCTTCGCTCCACATTCAAGTTGTTGCAGTAGCAGGAGTCGTTTCTTTCAATTCCACATCTGAAAGTGCACAAAACTCTCAAATGTCAAGTGATGTCAATAAAAAAGAAAAGGGAAGGCCCAAAACCCCACCATTTAGTAGTGAGCATGCAAGCAGCTCCTCTTCATATCATGTTAACCTGATCATATTATAAATCACAATTAAATTCTAAATTGGATCCAGCCTATTAGAGTTTACAACTTGTGAAATTATTAAAAAGCCTGACATAATGAGAATACGCAATGTGGATCATAGATAATATTTAATTCTATTTCTGGTCTTGACGTGAACCAACTATATCAGAAAATTTTCGATGGGAGAACCTACGATATATGACACAATTGATGTGGGCCATCGGAGGTCGGGAGTGTAACAATATCAGAGTTTTTTGAAACATACCATAAATGGGATTCTCCGATAAAGGAGTTGCTCTGGACTCATCAAAATTTCACCCTAACTGCATTTCCTACCATGCTTTGCGTTAAATGGGCTTCTTTAGTCATCAACCTTTACTTCAAAACTAGAGTATCAAGAGCCACAACACCATGAAACTTGAACACCCCTAAAATTATATAAAATGCTCTCTCTTATCGCCATCTGTTCTAGTATGAAATCATGGGTACCCTGTCACATTTATGGTAAGAATACTATCATACTGCTCACTCGAAAAACAACAATTTCAAAATTAGATAACTTTTGTAATAAAGGAAATGCCCACTGCAAAGCTTGGTAATCTAATCCTAATCCTAATACACAATTAGATTATCACATTTCACTATTGCTCCTCCCTATCCTCACACTTTGAAGTCTCTTTGATCTCTTCACCAGCATCCTCCTGTTGAGGCCTCGGAAATCGTTGCCACAACATCGGGGATAACCACCCAGTCCGGACCTTGGTACAGCTCCTTTTCCGTTTGGAATGGTGGCTTCGACTGGAGATAACGGGACCAATTTCCTGATAATGAAATAAAAGGGATGGATGGGTGATGAATAAATTGCTTAAATGATAGGCGAATGACTTATTCTATTGACAAAATAAGGAAACTAATACTAATCCCGGGAACAACTTATTCATTCAGAATGTAGCGTTAAATAATCTTTATCTATTTATCAGGCATATAGATGACTCTGTAAAATAAATAAAAGATGTTCAATCATTCAAAGATTGCTTCACATGAATAGTCACAATGAAGCGATACATACAGATTACTACATTCACTGTTCATATCATCGATACATATATACGTCTGAAAAGAGAGCATGCGATAAACAACCAATAGTGGAATGCGTAAGGAATGCTGTGAAAAACACATATATATAAGCGATAATAGCAAGAGCGATTTCAATAGAAATTCATATAACAAAAAAGAATACCAACGCAGATAATAGTACCATGTGAGCTGTAGATCAATCCGAAATATCAATCGCTATTCAAAATTCCTTCTTCAACACAGAAATGCTTTCAAACAATGACAATAGTGCACATTTGCGTAAAAGTTTTCCTCATCAAATTCGGAATAATTGGTCAAGTTTCATAAAAGAATATCCCTGAAGTACAATAGTGCAACTTCAGGGTTTAAGTCATATACAAAACTTTTACGACCCTTTCTAAATGTATGAAACGGTCTTTAAATACTACTAAACTAAAAAGATCTATGAAACAAAATCCTACTAAATTGGTATCAGTAAATCTGGTCTACTTCTCAGGGGCGATCTGGTAATTGGTGAAATGAGTCATTCCTCAGGTTGCTTGCCCTTAAACCTTAGCTGACTTATCGCGAGCATTGGTTCTACTTCTGGCGGTTTGTTGAGGCGTAAACTGAATTGGGCGGTGAAGGTGGCATCCTAGATGTCAGGTATAATATAACCGACAGCATCGGTTAGGCACTTCAAGACGGCTCTTTGGCTGTATGGTTTGATTAAAAAGAACCAATACGCATCCCATGTCAGACTGTTGACTCCAGCGATCAATCTTGCGCTTTTCTCCAAGTCCGGATAGCATGAATGCTCCAATATATTTGTTGTTGTTAATTGACCTGGAGTATATTGGGAAATTATGTTAGATAAATACAATGTATTATTTACTAATTCAACCAAATTTCCACTGATTGTCGTGCATCTGGAAGTTGCTTTTTCTGCTTTCATCAGTTGTGATTTCCATTCTGTGAACAATATTTCTTTGTGCGATTCTAGAATTCTTGGTAGATTAGCTGCCCGACCTACATCTGAATCCTGCCATTCTATAAAGTTTGTCAGTGTTTCCTCTGCCTAATCCAAGTCGGCTCTTGCTTTGTCTACCTTTTCGCTTATAGAAGCTGACAATTCACACAATGGTTCTGCTCGTATGAGATGTTGACATAACAACTTAACCTGATTAATTAATCCCTTATTTAGCTGGAGCGCTTCTGCTTTAAACTCATCTATCTTAGGGAGATTTTTCGTTTGCTCAACTTGAGTGGTCAATTGAGCGATTTGTTCATTTTTTGCTTTTATTGCTCCCTCAGTCGATATTCTTAACTGCTCCAGTGCCACTGATAGCTCCTTCTGCCTTTGCACTGCGCCTTCATCTATCCTCTGTTTTTGCTCTTGTAATTGCTTGACTAGCTGATTATTGTTCTGCTGTTGTGCTAGCAATTCTTTCTCAGCCTGCTCTGCCCTCTGCTGAACTTCTGATAGTCTCGCCTGTAGTGAAGAGATATCATGATCCTTTGCTTTCAACAAATTGCTCACCTCCATTGCTTTATAAATAGTCGCTGCCGAATATGCTCTAGCGAACTGTGATAGCTTGGTTAAGTCATCGGAGGGGTTGAATTTCTCTTTCCATACAACATTGCCCGTTACTGTTGATTCAGGGAATGGGGAAGATTGATCAGTTCTTCTCCTTTTCCTCTGTCGCTTTACGACGACTTTATGCTTGGGGCTGTAAAATATATCTAAAGGGGGGATTTCTTCAATTTGCAAAACGATCTCCCCCGTAGGATCTTTAGGAATTATCTCTAATATTTTTGTTTTGGGTAGGCAGCTGGTTTCACCTGAAACCGGTTTTGATGTCGCTTCCTGTGTATCGCCTTCCTTTGAAACCTCATCATCTTTTGAGCACTCTAAGTTATTGATGATTGTACTGAATTGATTCCATTGTTGGAGCAAATTCGGATCAACTAATGGATCTTGGTTACCTTTAGAGCTTCTCTCCTCTTGGGTCTTTGCTTGGGTTTCTTCTTGTTGGTGTGCATTTTCCTGAGTTACCTCCTGCCTTTGGCTATGCATCTCCTCCTGCTGTGTTAATGTAGTAGGAGGTGGTGTATTATGTCACTGTTCAGACTCGCTTGACCTGGTGGCTCTCGGTACAGTTGCTAACAAGTCTAGAGGCAGAGTTTGCAACCTCTGTTCTCTAATTCTGTTAAACTCAACTAGCCCTTCATCGTTATAAACATTTCGTGCAAGCGAATTGACTTGATACAACGATTCGGCTGATACAAACAAGTCTTCGAATTTGTCTTCTTTGTGCTCGACCTTGGCCAATTTGGCCTGGTCGAGCGCATTGTAAGCGATTTTTCTTGGATCATACTGCCTCCTTGGCAGAGTAGCGAGGGTGAGAAAATTCATTTTCCCGGCTTCCTTCTCTGCATGCTTGATGTCATGCAGTGTATACATTCCAATTCTCAGTGGAAAAGAAGGCCAAACATGTTTTTTAGCTCTTTTAAGGGTTTGGGTAACCCCTTCAGCGCTGATTTGATAGGCTACCTTCCTGGCAAGTAACTTATCAGGGATGTAGAGTGGTAGCACATGTGGCTTAGCCTGACTGCCAAAAACTCTGATATAAGTGAATTTCTCCTCCCAAACAAACTCGCTACTGAAGTCAAATCTACAACTGCTTGTTTGGATATTTTAGGGGCAGGCTTATTAAAAATTAAATAATGAATTGGTAACATAAAACCGTTGCAGATTTGGTACATGTGGTGCTTATAACTAGTCTTCCAAAGTTTTCGATGATATATGTGAATGGGTGTGGGGTCTTGCGACGTCCACCTCCATCCCAGTACAGGAAATTCATAATTAAAACACAACACATCAATAATATATGCACTATAGTAAAATGGCGGAATAACCCTTTCTATGACACAATAGTCAGACTTGAAGTCAAGAATGGCTTTGGCTAACTTGTCGGACAATATGACCACCCAGTCCATGATTTCTCCACTGCATGCTGCCTCAATTAGGGGAACCATTTCTATGGTGATATTGGCAGAGTCATGCATTCCCCATATCCTACACATCATAATTCCAGCATAACAGTAAGGTGAACATAGGGAGTCAACTGAGTACTTACCCGAGGTTGTATGCTTGGGTTTTGCTGGATTCTGTCTCCATCCTCGAATAGGTTCAGATTCGGTCTCGTTTTCTTCTCGAAACTTCTCCAAAAATGCAGCATTATACTTCTTCTCTTCTCGTGGCAGGTGATACATTAGCCATAGGTCTTCAGCTCGAAACGAACCGAAAACCCTTCCATCTGTAGATTCAAACAATCTATCGATAATTGGGAGCTCTTGGAGTGCCCACCTTACTACATCTGTGTAAGGAAGAACCTGCTCCCGAGCCGCTATTCTGTGTAGGAAGGAATCAGCCAAGTCTTTTAGATTGGCATCGGACTTGCTGGTATTGTCACATAAAATCTCCACTTCGATCACTATTGGCCCTTCGGCCTCAATCAAATTATAGGTCCCCTGCCAAGTGGTCTTGGGGAGTCCTAGGCATGTTGTATCTGATATTAGTCCTTTGTTCTTCCCAGTTGGATCAGCGACAGTTAGCCCTGCGGCTGGCGGAGCAGTAGGCATTGTAGTCTTCTTGGATTTCTTTCGCATTCCACTTTCTTCTGTTTCTGTGAAAGAATTCTGCGCAGAGTAAAAGATAAGCGCAACGCATGCAACAATATCATGAATCGAACAGAATGAAGTATATATATATCTTGGCGCATTCACAGTAATTAATCGACTTAAGGTGGCCTTAGGAGCAAATACGTGGATGGCTTCAAGCCTGTTTTTCTTATTAAATGGTCATTACAGCCTGTCAGTCTTATTAATTACAATTGCTTCGATTAATGGATAAATGATTTATTTGAAGCATGTTGAGGGCGATTTGGCGGTTTGAACACAGATGAGCGGTTTTTCCAAAGGATATGGCCTTAATTACGAATAAATCAAATCAAACTTCCTTTATGACTGTTACCTTGAGAAATGTGCCATTTACCTTTTGCGAAATCGGGCATCGGGGAAATGTTTAAGTTATTGCATAGGTTTTCCTTGGGATCCCCGATCGCCGATATCCGATATCGCATCGCGTCGGGTATCGTTGGTAGTGCCGCTTAGGATGAGGGCATGGTGAATCACCGATTGCCGATAGCGATATCGCATCGCATCGGATGAGGAGAAGCTTAGTTGCGCTTTAGATGTTATCGCTGATTGCCGATTGCCGATTTCGCATCGCATGGTAGCAAAGATCATTACTCGTGTCATTTTATGCTTTGTCGATATCCGATAGCGATTTCGCATCGGCGAAAACCAATATGTCCCTTACATTGTATTTTCTTTGTCATTGCGATATGCGATCTTGTGATCGCTTTATCGCAATGACAAAAGTAAATCGTTTTATATCGGGGGTTTTTGAATGGTTTTATTAAAAAGCCTCTTTGCGAAATAGAACTTTAAATTGATACTAATTTAAAACAAAAATTAAAAAGGGACCCATTTCACATTATATTTTTTGGAATTTTAGTGATATGAAATGGGGGGTTGTTGTAGGGCACAACACCTCCTAACAAAGGACACACACAATTCAAAAGATATGCCATAGCCAACTCTTAAAAATGCTAATAATAATAATTGAATAGGTAAACTTCAGATACAAACCCGCATGTCTAAGGACCTTAGTTTATGCAGGGATCTCATTTAGTTTTCAGCGCTTGTTTATTTTTAAACTTTAATACATTGGAATAATAAATCGAATAGCTCCCGAGTCCAACACATTTTGTGACTTAAATATTTGGTCATGTTAAATTGAGCATTTGAATAGTAAGAGTGAAATAACATTTTGAAAAACCTTTAAACCAAAGTTTAATACATATAACACAAATAATAGTAGAAACCATATTATAAACGAATATAATAAAACATATCATGATTTTTGGCTATCTAAAGATTTACAACACATACATGGAAGAAACCCTTTGCATAAGAATACTCTTATCTTACCCAATTGAAAAACAATGATTTCAAGTTGAAATAAGTGAAGGTGGAATAAAGAAAATAATTACTACAAACAGTTCAAACAAGTTTCACAATCATTTAAAAAACAAACAATACAAATCATGGAGATGATAAACTTTCATGTAAAGTCAAGTCGCTAAACAAAAAAATCGATTACCTTCTCTCAGATTGAGAAATGAAAATAGAAATATGACCAATATGAGAACTCTGAACTCCAAGAGATTTAAATAGAGATATTTCATTGTATTGATAATACAACATTCAAGCATCATAAAATACAATTTACCAATAATGAAGCTAAAGAACTTGCAGAGTCAAGCTTCTAAGACTTAAATACTATAAGATTGGACTGAATGTTTCAAGTAAAAACAAATACCATTTGACTATCGACAGTAGTCACAAACCTAGCCATGGTTTTTTTCGCAGGGAGACACAATGACCAAAGTAAACATCTATAAGATAGCAGAGGGAATGCAACTGCATGTTAAAGAGGTCATTGCAGGCATAGCAGAGGATTATATAGAGGGGTTTACAACAGCAAAACAAAGGTTGACCAAACAAGTGGCTAAGCTAAAGCAACAACTGGAAGTCCACGGTATAATCTTAGATTTCACTCTCAATAGTCAAAACGCTCCAAATTAAGAAGCAGATGGAGACAGACCACAACCGAAACAATGGTGACTAATGAGAAGCACATCAATGTCAGAGTATTTCCACCAAATCAACTGATTTCATGACCAATTGAAATATTGGTGACCACCTTGACAAGACAAAGAGGTGTATCAAGCCTATTGAGATAGAACCCGTCTCACAAAATATCCCCTGCATACAAGACATGATCACCCAACCTGGCTTCCACATATTTAAGATAAGCATAGTTATAGGTAAGCCTCCCGAGCATGTCGTCCCTGGAGTTTATGGCATCGAAGAGAAAGTTAACAAAGGCTTTGTCCACTGCCTTTGATGCAGGAGCATCCAGCTCACCGTGACTAGGCAGAAAGAACTCCAACCAGGTTCAAAAGCTAGAGATCGATTGAACTGTCAAATTCTTATGGGAATAATTTTTCTTTACTTTTATTTTACAAAGTCAGTAAAATTAGATACCTCTTTTATTTTCCGTTAGGATGATTGTAGCTTCAATTGATTAATTAGAGAATAGTCCATGTAATTAGGAAAATAACAACCAATTGTTCCTACAAGTCTTGAAATACTGAATGGATGTAGTTATTGACAGAGGTAGAAATTCTGTAACTATAGTCTGTAACAGTTAAATTAGCTGTAAGCATCAACTGGAAAAAAGAGATTATAAAGTCAAAACAAATGTAATAGAATGGGGTTCAGTTCAGGAGAGGAAAGTTGAGTCAATTCAGAAGAAAAGGAAATAGAAAAGACCAAGCATTCAAAACAGAGAAGCCATTGTCCATCTAGATTATCTGTACAAGTGTTTGTTTAAAATTCATTTACGTTTCCACTATCGATCAAGTTACTGTATCATCATTATTTATAAATTTGTTATGGCTACTGTGCAAACATTATTCACAGTCAAATACTAAGCAAATAGACAGAATCTTAATGAATTTAGAGTTACCAAACTAACAGTCATCCATTCATTTTTCGCACGCGGTGAAGCAACAGTTCCAGTCCATGATGTTCAATTAACAACGACCAAGAATTCAAATAGCAACGTTTACAAACTTTCCAACGTTCGAATACACGGAAGGACGAACGATAACCCAGAGCCAAATAAGCAGAGGTAACAAAACAACCATACAATCTCTTTTTCATTCAACATTTCATTTCAATTATCAGAGAACCAAATTTACAGTGCTACTGGTAGAGCCGAATAAATATTATAGAGGACAGAGACCATTAAAATATAAATAGAGCCGAGCATGACTGAAAATTCGGAAACCCTCGCAAATCAAAAAACCCCGAGTTAGGGTTTGAACCAGACAAACGACCAGAGGCCACAAAATCCTTATACATCTCACATAGAGGCGAAAAAATCAAATTACAGTCGAATAAGCATGTACAGTGACTAAGAAACCAGACTAGGAGACGGTTCATCCGTAGAAATCAAAAATTACAGACAGAAAATGAAGTTTCAAGCCTACCCAGGAAGCGAACAACCAAATAGCCAAGTGTAGGAAGATACGCCGCCCAGGTCACCAACAAAGACCTGCAAGAAATCAAGTGCGAGACATTAGTGTGTATGGTGCAAAGAAAACTCCGGAGAGACAAAACCCTGTAAGAAGCTAACATTTTGAAAAGGATTTTTACCTGGAGAACGCAGGGAGACGCCATAACATGACAAGCTGAACGAGATTGAGCAACTGTCGAGCAAAGGAGCGAGTTGGGTTAGACCCAGAATTAGATGAAGAGCCAAATTGAAGCATAGACGAGTTTCTTTACCTGTTTTTAACTGAGGACGCGTGCCTGAGAAGCCCTGTGCTTCCAACCAAGACAGTGTCGTATTGTGAGAAGGCGGATAACCACAGACAAATACCAACCAAACAGAATTCGGAACAGAGACCTCAGAGAACCGGAAAAGCATACAGCAAAAACACAGTGAAAGCCATTGACAACGACAAAGGAATTGAGCTAGGACCCTAGAATGATTACAACCAATAGGTATCATAGCCACAACGAGAAGCGAGAACACAACCTGAAACCCACGCATACAAGAAACACAGAGTAACTTACCGAAATCGAGCCACGGAACCAGGCCGAATAGCCTCCACATTCAAACAACAGCGCCATAAAACGAACCAACAGGTTAACTAGAGGCGGACTCAAGTTCACAGACAGCAACCAGAGCCAACAAATCCACAGCATAATGCATACAGGGTTTCCTTGTAGAGACTAACAAACCCTCGACGACAGCAGAGCAAAATACCAAAGAACAATCGAGAGAATACGATAAAGGTAGGGATAAGGTATGTTTCGAGGCAGAGTACTGCCCATTAAATTCCGCATTAACTACACAGCTACCACCATCACAAAGAACCGCGAACAGAGTTCGCCACATAACTCTCCCCGTCATACAGTTAAAGTGTAAAGTGCTGCCAAGTGGGCTGGGTCCCATCAGAGTGGTATCAGAGTAGTTTGAGTTGAAGAGAGTTGGGAGAGATGGATATAGGTAGATGAGGACGAGGCCAAGGTGCTCGTAGAATGGTAGATGAGGCATTACAAGAAGAACTCAGAGTTCTTACTGCTCGACTGGAAGCAGTAGAGGCAGGCAGGAGAAGAGATCCATAAATGGGTGATGTGAGTGAAGAAGAAGTGGAAGTGGTAGCAGATGGGCTTGAAGGTGACTCACCAGAAGTGAAGTTATTGAAGTTTGTATTATTGTCAAACAGTAGACCAAAACCAGAACTACCGACTTACGATGGCAGTTTGTCTATTGATGTTGTGTTAGATTGGATTAGTGAGATGGACAAGTATTTTGAATGCAAAGAAGTTAGTGAAGACCGTAGGGTCAAGTTTGCAGCAACAAAGCTGAAAGGACACGCAACCCTATGGTGGGACAGTGTCCAGAATGAGAGAAAGAGGTTGAACAAAGCACCGATAAAAACTTGGACAAGGATGGTAGCTAAATTGAAGGGCAGATTTCTGTCAAGGGATTATCAAATCGCGTTAAATAGACAGGTACAGAATTTGAGACAGAGGGGATTGACCGTGAAAAAGTATACAGAGGAGTTTTATCGAGTAAATTTGCGAGCTGGATACATAGAGGATACGGTAGAAAGGACAGCCAGATATGTAAATGGGCTGAGAATGGATATTTTGGATGAAATAAGCATTTTGTCTCCAAACAATACTGAGGAGGCATACTAGAGCGCAATTAAAGCAGAGGAGAAACTTAACCGAAGACAGAATGCCCGAAGAGGACGAGGGTCTACCAGAGGAAGAGGCCAGTCCTATGGCAGGGGCCGAACTGCCAGCAATAGCGAGGAAGCCAGCATTTCAAGGACTTCGGGAACAACAGAAAAGGGAGATGGAACGAGAGGTGGTAGATCGTTCCAGCGCGGCAGAGGAAATGGTCGTGGAAGGGGAACTAGTTATCAGTGCTATAGATGCCACAAGTGGGGGCACCGCTCGTTTGAGTGCCCAGAAACAGATTCAACTGGACAGCGAGGCGCATATGTGGCGCAACCAGAGGAAGCAGCAGCACCCCCTCAAGAGGCAGAAAATGCCCCAGAAACGGGAGAAGCTTTAGTGCTGCATAAGGTGTTATTGAAACCAGTTGATGAGAGTGTCGAACAGACGCAGCGGAAAGCTCTGTTCAGGACAGTTTGTAAATCGCAGGGTAAGTGCTGTAAGATGATAATCGACAGTGGAAGTACAGACAATTTGGTGTCCACCGAAATGGTGGAGAAGTTGGGACTGAAGCGTTTGAAACACCCCAATCCGTATCGAGTTTCATGGCTACAAAAGGGGCACCAGTTGCTGGTGGACGAACAGAGTGAAGTTGAATTTCAGATAGGACGATACAAGGATAAAATCATTTGCGACATTATGCCGATGGATGTATGTCACCTCTTATTGGGTAGACCTTGGCAATATGATAGAAAGGTGACACATGATGGAGTGTTGAACTGTTATAAGTTCGAAAAAGATGGGGTTAGGCATACCCTTGTGCCTATCAGAGAAGAGAAGGAAACCGCTGAAGTAAATGAAACTAAGGCATTGCTAATGAGCGGAAAACAGGTTTTAAAGCAGGTTGAGAACAGTGAAATAAGTTATGCTGTAGTCAAGAAGACAAGGAAAGTTCTATTGCATATAGAAATCACAGATTTGCCTATAGAAATACAACAGATGTTGGAAGAATTTACAGATATAGTAGTGGATGACTTGCTAGATAAGTTACCTCCCAAGCGGAGTATTAGTCATCATATCGATTTCATACCTGGAGCCAGCTTACCAAATAAGGCAGATTATTGAATGAGCCCCAAGGATAATGAAGAAATCAGAAAACAGGTGCAGGAGCTATTGGACAAAGGATTAATCAGAGAGAGTTTAAGCCCATGTGATGTACCAATAGTTCTTGCCCCCAAAAAGGGAGGAGAATGGCGGATGTGCACCGATTCCAGGGCCATCAATAAAATCACCATCCGGTACAAATTTCTGTTACCACGTATGGATGATATGATGGACTGTTTGAGTGGGGCAGCTTACTTCTCTAAAATAGACTTAAAAAGCAGATATCACCAGATTCAGATACGAGAGGGAGACGAGTGGAAGACAACTTTTAAAACTGAGCAATGCACCCAACACATTCATGAGACTCATGAATGAGATGCTAAAGGAGTATATTGGGAAATTTGTAATTGTTTATTTGGACGACATCCTTATTTTTAGCAAGACGAGAGAAGAACACTTCTGGCATGTGCACAAAGTGTTGGAAAAACTACAGCAAAACAAGTTATTGATAAATCTGAAGAAATGTACGTTTCTGCAAAGAGAGTTAATTTATCTGGGATTTGTGATAGAAGAAAACGAATTTAATATGGATCGAGAAAAGGTAACAGCAACAATAAATTGGCCGTCACCGAAGAATTTGTTTGAGGTACGTAGTTTCCATGGATTAGCAAGTTTCTATAGGAAGTTTATTAAAAATTTCAGCGGAATTTGTGCTCCTATGTTGGAGACCATCAAAAAGGCCAGCCAACCTTTTCGATGGACAGAAGCAGCAGAAAAAAGTTTTCAACTATTGAGAAAGAAGATAACAGAAAGACTGATTCCCAGGCTACCAGATTTTCAAAAAAATATTTCAGGTACGTTGTGATGCTAGTGGAACAGCAATCGGGGTTGTACTTAGTCAGGAGGACAGACCTGTAGCATTTTTCAGTGAAAAACTAAATGAGAGTAGGCATAAGTACTCCTCATATGACAAGGAATTTTACGCAGTGGTACAGGCTCTAAGACACTGGAGGCATTATTTGTAAGGGAACGAGTTCATGCTGTTTTCAGATAATTCTGCATTACAATATGTAATGCAGCAATACAAACTTAATCATAAACATGCGAAACGGGTGGAGTACTTACAGAGTTTTAATTTTGTGTTGAAACATATCAGCGTACAAGCAAATAAGGTGGCCGACGCATTGAGCAGAAAAGCCCTACTTTTACAGGAAAGCACTGTACAGGTTTTGGGTTTTGAACATTTACGAGATCTTTACAAAACAGACACAGATTTCAAAGAAGCCGATGAGGCGTGCCAAAACCCTTTGATAAGGGGAAATAGTCCTTGGTTGGATTACAACATACAGGAGAAATTGCTTTTTAAGGGAGGACAATTGTGTATCCCC
>APFE030515608.1:6361-97064 GCA_000404065.3 Pinus taeda
TACATCTATCTCTGCAATTTAGAAAAAAGGAAGGCCAGGGTTTTGCAGACATCCTTGTGGATTCTTGTGGATTGTTGTGCTGATGGTGTGTTCTCTACATGTTCTTGTAAGTTTGTTTATGTATTCCACATCTCTCTTTGCTTCTATTTGGACAGATGAAGTGATAAAGTTTGAAATCATGCTTTGACATGCTCAACTTTTTAGTTTGTTCAAAATTTATGTTTTCTACTATTTAGAGAGGAATCAAATGGTTGTTTGCCCTCTTTAGCTCCTTCTCTATCATCCATGATCATCCATATCAAATTAAAGCATCAGCGCTCACTCCTACCTTGCCCCAAAGATCCCCCTGCAAAAAACTGTGCTTAATCCCCGCACCCTGAATTGCACTCCCTCCAATTGCCACCAAAACCCAAAAATCTTTAAATCAACCCCCCTTATCAATTTACTAGCCTAATATCTTTGATCCTAATTGGTCAGCTTATCATATTGAAAGATCTACCGAATCTGACCCGAGAGAGCCTTCTCATACCTCGTAGGGCTAGCTACGAGGTGAAATGGTTTGATGTAGCCTTGAGAGTTTGTCTATCTCAGCCTAGGTGAATTCCAAGCGCTAACAAATTCATTAGTGGATTATCGATTGCATTCAAAGACAGGATTGAGTTTGATGAGCCTAAATCATTGGAGGAGGCCATCTGAAATATAAAGAATTTCTATGAGAAATTTAAACGTAGATTTGAGATTAATATGGACTGGAAAGGTATTGCAAAGAACAAAGGAAAATGGGACAAGAAGTGAGGAAGACCTCAAGATACAGGTAATAATGAGAATGCAGTTCCATCTAAGAAGTTCAATGCATCTGACAGAGGACAAGGAATTTGATCTGAGTAGTAGAACAAGGATGCAAGCTCGAAGCCTACAGAGTGTTGGACTTGTGGCAAACATCATTGCAAGAGAGATTGTCCACAACATCAGGGTGGTAGATTGCAGATCTACAATGCTCAGGAGGCACAGACAGTGGGAGATGTTGGACAAAGTATTCCTAGGATCTATGTAGTGCTGGGTAACAGACAGGACGATCATCAAGCATCTATCATTGAGATGGACGGTAACATTTGTGATCAAGTTGTTTCTATTTTTGATTGACCCTAGATATAATTATAATTATGTTAATCCTGACCTAGTTGATAAGTGTGGTTTGAATAAATAAGTGCATGCAGAGTCATGGTTAGTGCAGTTAGCTACAGGTACAAAGAAGTGAGTACATCACTGGGTAAAAGATTTTACATTTGATTTGAATGGTATTCCTGCCTCAATACATTTGAATGTATTACCGTTAGGATCATATAGTATGTTGTTGGGCATGGATTGGTTGTACCTTCATAGAACCAAGGTGGATTGTTATGACAAATCCATTGAGTTCTTGGATGAAAATGGGTAACAAAGAGTCTTGTGGGGTAAGAAGAAAGCAACATCAATTAGAATGTTTATAGCTATGTAGGCCAAGCGTGGTTGTAGGAAATGGTTTTTATTATTTGTAGTGCACTTTTTTAGTGAAAAAGGTAAGGAAGTTGAGGATGCAGATGTTTTGAGTAGGTACCCAGTTCTACAATAGCCTCAAGATGTATTTCCTATAGATATTTTAGAGTTTTCACCTCATAGAGAAGTAAACTTTTTTGTTGAGTTGGTTCTAGGGGCAGCTCCAACATCAAAGACACCTTACAGGATGAGTACATCCGAGTTGATAGAGTTGAAGCTGCAGTTGAAGGAAATTTTGGAAAAGGGATACATTAGACCAAGTGTATCACCATGGGGCACACCGATATTGTTTGTGAAAAAGAAGGATGGGACTCTCAGGTTGTGCATTGATTCTAGGAAGTTGAATAAAGTGACCATCAAGAAAAAGTATCTGTTACCGAGGATTGATGACTTTTTCGATCAGTGGAAGGGAGAAAAAGTGTTCTTGAAGATTGATATGAGATTCGAATATCATTTGGTATGCATTAAAAAATAGGACATCTACAAGACAACATTCCAGACTAGGTGTGGGAATTATGAGTTTGTTGTAGTTAGAGTTGGTTTAACTATTGCTCTAATACCTTTATGTGCTTCACGAATAGTGTGTTGCATCCTTATTTGGACAAGTTTTCTATTGTGTTCATTGATGATATATTGGTATATTCTAAAAATAAAGAAGAGCATGTTGATAATTTAGCAGCAGTGTTGAGATTGTTGAGAGAACATCAGTTGTATGCAGAGCTCACCAAGTGCAGTTTCTTTTAGACTGAGGTACACTACTTAGGACATGTGGTTTCCAAGGATGGCATAGAAGTGGCCCAAATGGTAAGAGTTATCATGGAGTGGGAAACTCCTAGGAATGTGGATGAGGTGAGATACTTCATTGGGCTAGTAGGTTATTATAGGAGGTTCATCAGGAACTTATCATAGATTGCTTATCCCATCACATCATTGCAGAGGAAAGGTAACAAGTTCAAATGGACAGAGGAGTTTGTAACTAGTTTTGAGCAGCTCAAGCAGTTGTTGACAAATGCACCAGTGTTAAAGATTGCAAATATTGACAAAGAGTTTGTAGTATGTTCATATTATTTCAAGAGAGGAATTGGTGGAGTCCTTATGCAAGATGGACAGGTGGTATGCTATGAGTCACAGAAACTATATGAGCATGAGCAGAACTACTTGACACATGACCTTGAGTTGGCAATGATCATACATGCATTGAATATGTGGAGGCACTATCTTCTCGACAAGAGGTCTATATTGATGAGTGATCACAGTGGCTTGCGGTATCTGTTTGACCAAAATTGAATGTCAGGCAATCTCGGTTGTTGGCCATGATCAATGAGTTCGATTTTGATATTAGGTATAACAAAGGTAAAGAAAACAGGGTGGTAGATGCTCTTAGTAGGAAGATACAGGTAAATCACATAGCAACTATGAGCTCCTATGAGACATATTTACAAGATAGGATCTTGGAGGCAGGTCAGAAGAATGACAGGTATATGGAGATTGTGCACAAGTTGCAACTGAGTATAGGTATTGGTATAGGTAGTGGTAGAGTTATAGGTACAAGTGGTGGTACATGTATAGGTACAAGTAGTGGTACAGGTACATGTACAGATGAAGGTGCACAGGATGTGGACTATCATCTCATGACAGATGGATTGGTTAGATTTAGGGACACGATATATGTGTTAGATAGTAATGAGCTCAAGAAGGCGATCTCGAGGGAGTTTCATACAAAACCATATTTAGGTGACCCAGGTTATCAGAATCTGAAAGTAGTGAATAAATTCTATTATTGGCCGAATTTGAAGAGAGATGTGGTAGATTTTGTGTCTAGGTGCTTGGATTGTTAGCAGGTGAAGGCAGAGTGTAAGCATCTAGGTGGACTGATATAACCAATTTTGATTCCAGAGTGGAAATGGGAGGTCATTTCCATGGACTTTATCATAGGTTTTCCGAGGATAGTGAGACAACATGATTCCACCATGGTAGTGGTGGATAGGTTGAAAAAGGTCACACACTTCATTCTAGTGATGTCTACATTCTCAGTGAGTGATGTAGCATAGGTATTCATCAGGGATGTGGTCAAATTGCATGGAGTTTCGAAGAAGATTGTGTTAGATAGGGATGCGGAGCTCACTTCCAAGTTTTGGAAGGAGTTATTTGCAGGTTTGTGATGAGCCTCATCATTGGGTAACTATATGAACCTTAATACACCTCAAAGATTATTAAAATCAACTCTTCTCATAATTCCTTACATGTTTTCATTTTATTTTTCTTAATGAGATAAGTAAAAGTAAGGTGTATGTCTAGTGGTCTAATGTGCATTAATTTCAGGTTTTTGAGAGAAAATCATGGAAATTTTAGCTAATTAAGGTCAGAAACTTGAATGAGACAAGGAGGAGATATTATATGAGATATATCCTCCTCATTAAATCCTTGCTCATTCGAATATTCTTCACTCAAATCACAATAGCTCAGAATTCCAAGCAGATGAGTCATGGAGATCATGGACAACCAAGCCAGTGACAGTTAAGAGCCAATTCATATTGAGTTTGGGAGCCAAGCCTCCCTATATTTAAGGAATTTTTTGGAGATTTCAGTTGTGTAAACAAGGAGGCCTAGAGTCTCATTAGGATTCAAATTTTTTATGTAAGAGCACTAAGAATTTTCGATTCAAGCTTTGTGGCAAAATATTGTTATGTAATTTTTCTGATATGATAATGAGAATGAGCATTTCCTTGATCTAGCACTAAGTTGACTCAGAGAGCTAAATATCTTGGTTGAGGACCCAACCCTAGCAGCAAAAGATCCTCTTCTTGTACTTGTATGTTTAGGTTATTTCATAGATTAAGTGTTGAATTGATTTTAGCATTGTTTCATTACAAGTAGTGGTAAATTTGATTAGTTTTATTCCATTTGTGCATAGCTTCAACAGTAATTTAGAGAGACAAAGGAATACCAAAAAGAATGATAGTAGGTGGATTTGGCCTCACTCCCCCCTTCAGGGAAAATGGTTTGAGGAAAAAATCCTATTCAGCCCCAAAAAGACAGAATTTTGATTCCTTATCGAATTTAGGGTTTTCTGCTACTTACGCTGACATCTTTTTAGTTTTCAAGAATAGGTTTCAATTTTAATTTCTGATATCTTCATATTTATATTATATCTCATGGTGTTTCACAATATTCTACAAGTATTCCCATGCATGAACTAGGCAACCAAATAATGAAATTTTGTTTTCTTAAGTTGATTGGAAATCTTCCTTGTTTGATATGATTCATGGATAAATGCTAGTAATGTATGTATTGCAGGAGTTTCAATAGTATAGGAAGGTCTCATGCCAGTAACTCCAGCCTAACCTCATCCATCCATGATCATCAAAAGTCACCAAGTCCCTCAACCAATTCATCATTCCATAAGAACAACTTTCTAGGTTTGTTGAGCAAATCCAACCATCTTACAAACTCTGTTTTGAGCTCTGAAGAAGTCCTAGCCACTCCCTTGCCTTATTTCTTCCTTCATTCACCTTCCCTAAGCCCTATACCACCTTCCAAATCACTCCTATTTCTCTCAGTCGGATCTTGTCGGAATACAGGGGATCTTGTAGGAGCATTAGGACATTCTGTAGGAAGCATTAGGACATCATGTAGGACGACTTGTAGTGGCATGTTTTCAGGCCGATTTGTGAAAAAAGTATCCAAGAAGATAAGAGAAGACCCCTACTTGCCTCCCAAGCCATCTAACCTTCCATCACCATCTC
The DNA here is from genome assembly GCA_000404065.3 of Pinus taeda. Taxonomy (NCBI): domain Eukaryota; kingdom Viridiplantae; phylum Streptophyta; class Pinopsida; order Pinales; family Pinaceae; genus Pinus; species Pinus taeda. Next base: position 11,644 of record APFE030515608.1, read on the forward strand.
TAACCCATCGCCACATCATGAAGAATATTTAGCATTCACATTTTCACAAAAAGGGACAAAAAGGAAAAAGAATTATTGTGTTCCCATATGCACAACAGTAGAATGTTTGGTTATTTCAGATTGCATGCCCAGGAAAATTAGGATTACACACATGTTAGCTTAGAATTATTCTAAAGAAATATCTCTTAGCAATTAGTTAGATGAGTGGTGTGTTTAAAGCATTGATTTCAATATTTCCTTACTGCAATAGACAATATTCCAATTCTCCCAATTAGTGCAAGATTCCCATTTCTTCATTGGTAATCAAACTTCTTCTGAATCAATAGAAGGATGATTTGAGAAACCACAGTGGTCTATCACGAGCTCAACAGTGAAAAAAAGTGGACCTATCACATATGCTTGTGTATATAACACTTTCACCTCCAAGTTTGTACGAACCCCGGGTTGATAAAGTAAAGTTGGTAGCCCCAAGAGTTACAACATTCTTGATACAATATTGGTGCTCATCACTTTTTGGGGTCGTTGTCGGGGAGGTGTCTGAGTAAGATGTGATTTCTTCTTTCTTTCTTCCATTTTTCTCTCTTTCATTCTGTTATTAGCTTCATTTCTGCAAGAGTAATTGTAAGTTGGTTTGCTTTCTTTTCCATTTTGCAAGTGAGATTTCATTCAACAGTTAGTATCCATTCAGTTTGTTATTTCAATTTTGAAATTAGTATTAAAGCTTGAAAAAACATAAAACAAAGAAAAAATAATTATTTCATGCCTCGTAGGAATAGGGATAACTTAGGAAAATTTCTGCATATACTCCCACAACTTCAAACAACCAACCTCCCCTCTTCTTCGGTGGTTGTGAATTGGAAGACCCCTTAGGTGAACTACCAAAGATTTTTGAAGAGCCTACAGGGGGAGAAGAAGAAGGATAACCCATTCCAACTGACCTAGTGGCTGAAAATAGAAATGACAAAGGATATAGAGAAATAATTGAGTGTGCTTTTCCCATTAGGGAAACCAATGGGGATGCCAAGATGAAAAACATAAGCCCCTGCGCTCTTCCTCACTTCCATGGACTGACCTTAGAGGATCCATATAATTTCTTGTTTGAGTTCGTTGTCATATGCAGAACTTATGATTACACCAGTGATGATCAGAAGTTGAAATTATTCCCATCCAGTCTCAAGGATGCATCTTTCTGCTGGTTCATAGGTTTACCTAGGGATAGCATCACAACCTACGCTTAGATGTAGCAAGCCTTCAACAACAAGTATCAAGACTACTGCAGGTCCAAAGACACTAAAGAGGAAATTTTTAGAATGACCTTGGGGCATGATGAATCCTTAAAGGATTATGAGGAAAGGTTCCATCTTAGCTACAAAAGGGCCAGGTGCACAGTTGATCCTGAGTCACTGAAGATAGTCTTACTTAGGGGGGTTAGGGAAGACCTTTTGGATACCCTGAACCTGCTAGCACATGGGGACATCTACCAACTACCCTATGAGGATATCAATACTGTCTTTAAGAACCATTCTAGGGCAGCTAGGAAAAAGGGTATGGGTAGTCAACCAATGGCCAACTAATCCTCTTCCAACACATCCATAAAAAGAGAAATTGGAAATATGCTGGAAGATTTCAAGAGTGAAATGTTACAAACCCTTCCCTATAGATGGACACTATGCACACCAATAGAAAGCAGGAGGAACTAGAGAGAGCATTAGCCATCTTCTTCCCTAGATGCACAAGGAGGCACCCTAGGAATGAATTTCCATTAAACCTTATAGAGATGTGCTCGGTGTGTGAAGAGAAACACTCCACAGATAAGTGCCCTTCTCTACCTGGACTAAAATTTGTGTATCAGGGAATTGAAGGGGTGACTGAACAACTCTGCTACATAAATCAAAGGAGACCTCATGGACCTAGACCATACCAGCAGGGCATATAAGGGTCATCCTATGCATATTACAACCCTAACCAAAACACATATATTCCCTCTTGGGGACCCCCTTCTCATCCCTCTTGTTCTACACCTTCTCCTTGGTATTTTGCACCTTAGTACCATTCCCAACTGACCAACCAGTCATTTCAGCCATATACGCCTCCACAACCTGAGTGGAATGCACCTCCCCAGGGGTGGAGGCCCCCATACAACAATGCTCCAGCTTTATTTCCTTCACCTCCTACTCAACCAGAGATTTTACACCCTGATCCACATAAACAACCTCAGATTCCTTCCCAGCCAAATCTGAACCCGAACAACAGACATGCACAAAAAGTATATAGTGGAGACACATCCTACCCTGCTTATGCTTTGGAAATTTAAGAAATCAACCTAAGATTTGGGAGAGTACTCCTGAACAAGCAACCTCCATATCCACCTAGGGAGAGTGAGGAGGAAGGAGAGGAAAGTATGCCTAGAGTGAATCCACCACCCTTTCCTGAAAGATTAACTCATCTAGTCTAGCCTACCCTAGAAGAGAATGAACTTCTGGGTGAATTGAAAAATATGTGTCAAAATTCCACTTCACCAATCCATTAAGGATGTACCTATTTGCAACAAACTAATTAAAGAGAAGTGTTTCAAACATCTAGGGAGGCAAAAAAGAGACACCCCTACCATTAATGTCATTGGACAGTTGTCCGACTTAATGTTGGGGCAGGTAATTTGCCCAAAGTATTTAGACCCTGGAAGCCCTGTAGTAGATGTGCACATCAATGGCACCATTCTCCCACACACATTGATTGATCTTGGGGATGCCATTAATGTAATGACTAAGGACACCATGCTCAAGCTAAATCTCCAGGGTTCATTAAGAAAGACCATAATAGTTTTGTAGCTTGCAGACCATTCCACAGTAGCCCCTAAGAGGATTGTTGAGGAGGTGATGGCCTCCATTGACTCTTGGGTGTACCCTGGAGACTTCCTAGTTCTCCAGCCTAAGGCGAAGCTTAATGGTTATCCTCTCATACTTGGGAGACCTTGGTTAGCCACTGTCGATGCCTACATCAGCCATAGGGATGGAAATATGACTATACAAAATGGGCATCTGTCCAAGAAATTGGTCTTTTACCCTCCTACTCATCCATGTTTAGAATATGATTTACTTTTATGGCTAGAATAGGATGAAGAAGATGAAGTCCACTCAGCCCAACTCTATACCCTAGAAATTGTCATGGGAGGAGGATAATCAAAAGAATATTATTTGATTGAACACATAGTCCAAAATCCAACTCCCAGCACCTTGTCCTTATAGGAAGTAGTAAAGGAAACCAAGAGAAACCATTAGATTGACCTATTCTTAGCTTATTCAAACCCTACTCGTGTCAAAACCATAGAATTCGACCCCAAGAGAACTTTAAAAATCAACCCCTCTCTTTTTGCACACCAAGAAGAAAAGTTGTGCAACATGCTAAGGGAAAATTTGGATGCCTTTTCTTGGAGTTACAAAGAAATGAAAGGAGTGCAACCCTTGGTGTGTACTCATCAAATTTATATCAAAGAATTTTGCAAACTAGTGTGACAACCCCAAAGGAGAATGAATCTAGCTCTCAATGATATTGTCAAAGAAGAACTACAAAATTTGTTAGATGCAAGATTCATTTACCCTATCTCGGACAATGAGTGGGTCTCTCCTTTGGTGTTGGTTCCAAAGAAAAATGGGAAGGGGAGGATTTGTGTCAATTACAAAGAGTTAAACAAAGCAACAAAGAAGGACCATTTCCATCTACCTTTCATTGACCAAGTGTTGGATGGCTTGGCAAGGCAATTTTTTTTCTCTTTCTTAGATGGGTTCAGTGGGTACAATCAAACCAGATTAGCCCAGAGGACCAGGGTAAAACCACCTTCACTTGTCCTTTGGGTACTTTCGCTTATAGGGTCCTTTCTTTTGGCCTATGCAATGCCCCTACCACGTTCCAGATGGCAGTCCTAAGTATCTTTGTCGAGCTAGTCCATGATGCAGTGGAAATTTATATCGATGATTTTACACTCTATGGGTGTGATTTCTAGGAGGCTCTCTCAAAATTGGGTAAGGTGCTAAAAAAAATGGATTGAAATGAACGTGTCCCTTAGCCCTAAAAAATGTGAGTTCTTGATGACTACAAGGACTATTCTAGGTCATGCAATATCCCAAAAAGGACTGCACATGGACCCGAATAAGATAGCCATCATCCAAAGGGTCCCACCTCCGCAAAAATAAAGGGATGTAAAAAGTTTTCTAGTCTTATCTTGATACTATAGGATATTTATAAAATACTTCAGCAAGTTAGCTTCTCCTTTTTTTGGGTTATTGGCCAAAGACTCCGAATTTTTATGGTCAGAAAGCTTTCAAAAGGCCTTGGACACCCTAAAGGACAAGTTGACTACTACACCTATTCTCTGAGGTCCAAATTTGGCTCTTCATTTCCATATACATGATGATGCCTCTCACAAAGCCATAGGAGCAACCCTAGTCTAGATAGATGACAAACTACCTTATGCCATTTACTTCATCAATAAGAATCTGTCAAAAGCCGAATTGAGCTACACAGTGACTGAAAAGGTGCTCCTAGCTGTTGAGAATTCATTGAACAAATTTAGTTATTACATTACAGGTTACCAAACATTTGTACATACTGACCATGTTGCAATTACATACTTTATGAATAAACTTGATGTAAATGCTCAAATTATTAGATGGTTACTTTTATTGCAACAGTTTGATTTAACTATGATTGATAATCCTAGCAAGAAGAATTTTGTTGCAGATTTTTTTATCCAAATTGACTTTTCCTTCAGGGGAGGAAGGAATGGTTGATGATCAGTTACCATATGAATATTTATTTTCCATTTTAGTTCTCTCTCCATGGTTTGCTGACATAGAAAATTACTCGGTGTCCGCACAATTTCCACCAAATTTGTCCTCTAAGGAAAAGAGAAAGATTGTGAGGAAGAGTACCCCATTCACTTGGATTTTGGGGAAACCTCTTAAAACTAGGCCCAGATCAAATTCGGAGAAGTGTGTCAGGGAGGAGGAAGTATTTGACATCCCTCTGACCCATTATTATGGGCCTTGTGGAGGTTACTTTGTAGCCAAAAGGATATCATTCAAGGTGCTACAAGGTGGTTATTACTGGCCCACTTTTCACCAGGATGTGAGGAGGTATACTAATCACTGTGATCGATGCCAAAGGAGGGGAAACTTACCCCAAGGGATGAATTTCCTCTGCAACCTCAAGTGACTTTCGAGCCATTTGACAAGTGGGGTATGGATTTCATTGGACCCATTGACCCTCCATCTAGGCAAAAGTAGTACATCATTACGTGCACTGACTATTTAACCAAGTGGGTTGAAGCCAAGGCCATCAAAGCAACAACATAAGAGAAAGTGGTTGAGTTCTTAAGGGAAAATGTATTTTATAAGTTTTGGTACCCTAGATAACTGGTCATTGATCAAGGCAGTCAATTTACATCTCCCATGATTGAAAATTTGTTGAGCCAACATGAGATCAAGCATAGAACATCCACTCCTTACCACCCACAAGTTAATGGGAAAGTGGAGATAACCAACAGAGCACTGGAAGGCATTTTGACCAATGTGATTAACAACAACAGAAAGGATTGGGTAGATAGATTAGTTGAGGCCACTTGGGTCTACAATACCACCTGGAAGACCACCACTGGTTTCGCTCCTTATGAGCTGGTCTATAAGAAGAAATCCCTGTTGTCAATTGAATTTGAATACAACACCTTAAGAATAGTATCACAACTAGATCTAGATCTCACCAGGGCACAACAAGAGAGATTGCTCCAGCTAAATGGGTTATATGAATTTAATATGCAAGCCCTCCTGCACACAGAGGTGACTCAAGTTCAAAGGAAGATTTGGCATGACAAGAACATAAAGGACAAACAATTTCAAGAAGGTGATTGGGCTTTGTTGTATGATTCCATATACAAGGATATTAAAGGAAAATTAAGGAGTAGACAGTTAGGGCCTTATGTCGTAGAAAAATGTCATGATAATGGTTCAGTATAGATAAGAACCATTGATGCAGAGGCTATCCCTTTACTTGTCAATGGGTACAGATTTCGAAGGCCTACAAGAAGCCCTTATCAAAGAAAGAATTCATCAATGGCATCAGCAAGACAATGATGGTGGTGGATCAAGTCTCAACTTCTACCCATTCAAGTCCCTAAAAACTGAAAAGAAATAAAAAAGAATAAAAAAAAGAAAAAAAAAGGAGAAAAAAAGAAGAAAAAATAAAGATACTCAGGGGAAAACCTCCAAGAGGCACCTGAGTCCCATATTTGGGTTGAAAAACTCTTGTGGCAGCTCAATGGTGTTGAAGAAAAGAAAAAATAAGAAATATCTCTGGGTGAAAACCTCTTGTGAGGCACCCAAAGCAAGCAACTAGGATGAAAACCTCCTTGGAGGCAGTCTAGTTGTTTTCAAAAAAAAAAAAAAAAAAAGTTTGAAAATGTTGTTTGTAGGTCAACAGGAGGAGGGAGGGTTAGCGCAATTTGAGAGGAACAGAAGGATCTAAAAAATCCATATTTTCATTCCTCCATCTCATATTCTTCATTATTCCATCAATCCTTCCATTTATGAACTCCTCCAGCTCCGTTTACACAGGCTCTGTGTTCTCTACAGGATTCCTTGTAATCCTACAATATTCCCTAAAACCCTACAGGAGTTTCCTGTAGGAATTAAAGTGGCTTTGAAATCCCAATAAAAGTGACCCTAGAGCAAGGGAATGACAAGCATGTGTCAAAAAATAAAATATTCACTCCACCACATCATCCCCATGCCTTTCAACACCATATTACCCCTACATCCATCCAATAAGTCAATTCAAAGAAATATACAGGTTTCAAAGAAGAAAAAAGAAATAGAAGAGGGCGAGAATAGGGGACAAAGAGACAATACCTGAGGGCTATACCTCTCACCTACCATTCATAGGAACCCTTATCTACTCATGTCAACAATCCTCATGATCTAGAAGTGAAAAAAGTATGAAAATTTAGGGGAGAGGCAGCTACAGGACATCCTGTAGCAGCCTATCCCACAAAGGAAATTTCACAGGGTTGCAACCATCTTCAACATAAATATTCCAAGGTTAAGGAAGCTCCTCCAGAGCTTAGCAACAGCAACAAGATCATCAACATCACTCTCCAGTACCTGCACATCCAAGGAAACAAGCATCAAAAGAGGCCAATAATAATAAAAAAAATATGCAACAAATACACAACACAGGGACATCATTCTCCAATGAGCATCATCATCAATGCATCTTACCCACCAGTATGTCATCTTACTAATGCTCTCTCGTTAGCACGATATGATAAAAATTGTAGGATTATGTAAGAGTTGGTTTTATAAGCAAAGGTGGTCAGTTAACTTGGCCACCTTCATCCAGTCGACGAGGAGAAAATAGTTAGACCACTCCACACATGGTAGCAGTCAAATTAGAAGAAAAAGGAGATAATGCCAAAAATGGTTTAAGTTATGGAGGAACAAAGTGGGAGATGATTATGATGTGAGTGAAATAATGGACTAATAGTGGGACCAACGGTCCAAAAGGAGGTGCTTGTACTTAGACAGCCAACACACCATCCCACATGATCATCCATATAAGGAAATAAAACACTGATTCCCACACTAAAAGAGCATTAGAAATCTCGAGAATTCATCGAAAAGGGGATTACCTTGGTCCTCTTGAAGCAATACCTACAGGAGATAGTGAGCATTTTGCAGCATAGAAGCACCTATAGGATCCTACAGGAAAACCTACAGGATCCTACAGGAAGACCTACAGGATATAGAGTATTCATCTACAAGATTATCAATGGGCATTAAGGGAGGAGAGATCAAAGGTTTTCTTCATCAGATAGTAACCAGTAAGGTAGGAACTATACCTTCCCATATTTTCCAGTTAAAAAAAAAAAGAAAAAAAGAAAAATCCTCCATTTGGTTAAGGAAGTTACAATCTCGGGGAATTATATTGTAGAGTTATCATTTAAATCTGTCACCTGCTAGAATTCTTAAATTATATCCATACAATCCCCCACAATTACCAGGGAAAGATGACATGGGGTTTTAACAAGAGGGAACCCACAAACCCATTAAGAATTCATCAACACCCTCCTATAGTATAAATTTTCACAAGGCACAATTGGATGGGTTTCTTTGAAAAAATGAGAGGATGCAATGATTAGGTGGCCAAATACTTTTCTCTCTCACTCATGCCCCTCACTAGGACCCATGCCACTATTGTGATGAAAGGCCTATCAGTAGAAATCACCCCTGATGTTATAAGTAGAATCACCACACTTCCTTTAGGGTTATTTTAGAGAAAAGAAGATAAGATTAACGACGCCCTTGCAAAGAAGAAATTGTTTTTGGAAGGGGAGGAGGAAATGGAGGACAAAAATGGGGTCAGAAGAGAAAGCATTCCATACCCTTGGAATGAGGTTAGTTACCACCTCATTAAATATATATCATGTGAAGGAAGATACAGTGTGATGTATGGATACCATTTTAGACTCCTTCAAGAACTGAGATTTGGAGTAAACACACCTCCTCAAAATAGATTAAGTATACCCTACTTTCTTCTTCAATCAATGATAGATATGAGCATCAAAGTGCGAGAAGGAAAACATCAACAACTATCCCATCATGGGTTGATCAAACTTATCCTAGAAGATGCTCTACATAACCTAAGACTCCCTATTACATGGACAACTTTCAAAGACACGCAAGAAGAGGGAGAAATTCAAACTCTTGAATATGAAAAAAGCCCCACTGCTAGTGAGAGGGATGAAGAAACAGAGGGAGAAAATGAAGAGGAAACAAAGGAGGAAAAAGATGAAGAAAAGGAAGAGGAAAATGAAGAAGAGACAGGAGAAGAAACAAAAGAAGAGATGGATGAGCAGAGTGAGGAACTAGAGGAAGAAGAGAAAGAGAAAGACAAGGACGAGGAGAAGAATGGAAAAGAGGAGACAAAATAAAAGGAAGAATAGAGGTCTATAGTTCAAGGCAAAGAAGGGAAGAATCACCAAGGTATCTCCAGAACTCATAGAGAAGGAGGCAGCAACTGCTCTGACTGCCCTAATTACACCTATCAAGTCAAAAGGAAAAATACGACGATAAACACCACTGTACTTTAGGACAAGAAAGAGCACAAGGATTAGACAATGAAGACCTCAAACACCCACCAAAACTCCTATTGTCATTGAAGACTCACCAAAGTAGCAAGAAAAGAAAGCTCCTCTTGAGAAAAATCAAGGAGAAGGATCATTAGGACAAGCCTCTCCCAAATCTCCCATCACATATGTTAGGAGGCATGTCAAAAGGTCTTCCTCATCAAAGGGAAAAGCTCTCCTATAGGAGACATAGAAGGACCTACAAGAAGCAGAGGCCATCTTATAAGAAACTCTGTTAAACCTACAGGAAACTCAGAAAATGGAACAAGAAGGTATCACTCTGAAAGAAACAAGGAAGGAAGACCTAGAACTCTGAGAACTTAGTCCACAACCCAACCTCAACTCTTACTACAAGTTCATTGAAGGGGGTAGAGTTATCCCACAGAAGTTTTCCATCCCCTTATTCTTTGAACTTGAGAGAGAAATGGAAAGGATACATAGGTGGATGCAAATTTCCAAATAAAAAGGAGTGGAGGATGTAGGCCACATGGAGGAGAAATTGAAGGAGATGGGCAAAGAACTGAGCAGCATAAGGGGTAGAGAGGCCATGATGAAATCTTAGTTAGAAGCAGAGAATGCATGGCTAAGGGGACAATTACAAGAAATGGAAAGATTGTTGGCAGTTGTGGCCAATTTATCCTTAGAGGAAATCCAGTTCAGGATGCCAGCCAAGTCTTATGCCTTGTATCTCAAGTAACAATGGCTACAATTCCAAATTAAGGCTTTAGCACAGAGAGGCACTATGCCCTTCCAAGACTATAGACAATTCATTTATCTCTGTGATCAAAGCACCTTCGAAGATAGAAAAAATATGTTTGAGTTTTACCTACACAACTTGGCCTTGACAAATTTGAATGTGTGGGACCCAAATTCAAATCTAGGAGACTTGCAATTGATGGCCTTAGCATCATGGATGAATCATCAGGAGGTGAGAGCTACAGAGATGAAAAAGGTAATGGCAAGAGAAGAGACAAAATGACTTATGATCAGAGCTGAACAATCTAATCCAATGGTTGTCATCAGAACCCACAACCTGATTGCAAATGATCCTAAGCTTGCACCTAGGTACCTTGCTGCACAAGAGCAAGAAGTCACACACTTTGAAGACATGTTTAGGTTGCTAGGAGATGACAACATGCAAGATTGCCAAAGGATATGGAAACTTTGCCTTACAACTTGAGAATCATAGAATACCATTCTCCTCAGAGAATGAGAGAGGCACTAAACAGAACACCCATGTACAAGCAAGCTCTACAAAGACACAAGGTCAATTGGATTGGCTTGAGACTCATTCCACCACTGCTCTTAGGAATGATGGAAGGAAGGGAAAAAGAAGAAGAAAGAAAGTAGTGGGAAGAGATAGAGATCAAGGAAGGATTTTATTCACAAGAAGAAGATACTACAGTAGAAGCATGGGATGTCAGGGAGGCCACCAGATCAATGAAGGAAATGGAAATATATTTTAAGTTGCTCAGAGGATGAGCAACACTTTCAGTAGGGGGTGAGGATGAGCCTCATCATTGGGTAACTATATGGACCTTAATACACCTCCAAGCTTATTAAAATCAACTCTTCTCATAATTCCTTACATGTTTTAATTATCTTTTTCTTAATGAGATGAGTAAAAGTAAGATGTATGTCTAGTGGTCTAATGTGCATTGATTGCAGGTTTTTGAGAGAAAATCATGGAAATTTTGACTAATTAAGGGAAAAAAATCGAATGAGACAAGGAGGAGAGATTATAGGAGATAGATCCTCATCAAATCCTCACTCATTCGAATATTCCTCAATCAAATCACACTAGCTTGGAGTTTCAAGCAGTAGAGTCATGGAGATCATGGATAGTCGAGCTAGTGAGAGTTAAGAGCCAATTCATCTTGAGTTTGGGAGCCAAGCCTCCCTAGATTTAAGGACGTTGTTGGAGACTTCATTTGTATAAATAAGGAGGCTTGGAGCCTCATTAGGAATCAAACTTTTTATGTAAGATCACTAAGAATTTTCGAGTTCAAGCTTTGTACAAAAACATTGTTATGTAATTTTTCTGATATGATAATGAGAATGAGCATTTCCTTGATCCAGCAATGAGTTGACTCAGAGGGCTGAAGATCTTGGGTTAGGGCCCAACCCTAGAAGCAAAGGCTCCTCTTCTTGTACTTGTATGTTTAGGTTATTTCATAGATTAAGTGTTGAATTGATTTTAGCATTGTTTCATTGCAAGTAGTGGTAAATTTGAATAATTTTCTTCCATTTGTGCATAGCTTCAGTAGTAGTTTAGAGAGGTAAATGAATACGAAAAATTCTGATAGCAAGTGGATTTGGCCTCACTTCTCCCTTCAGGGACCATGGTTTGAGGGAAAACTCCTATTCAACCCCAAAAAGATAAAATTCTGATTTCTTATGGAATTTAGGGTTTTTTGCTACTTAGGCCAACATCTTTTAGTTTTCAAGAATACGTTTCAATTTTAATTTTTCATATCTTCATATTTTTATTAGATATCATCATGTTTCACAATATTCTGCAAGTATTTCCATGCATGAATATGCAACCAAAAAATGAAATTTTGTTTTCTTAAGTTGATTGGAAATCTTCCTTGTTTGATATGATTCATGGATAAATGCCAGTAATGTATGTGTTGCAGAAGTTTCAATAGTACAAGAATATTTCATTCCAACAACCCCAACCTAACCTCATCCATCCATGATCACCAAAAACCACCAAGTCCCTCAACCAATTCATCATTCCATAAGAAACACTTTCTATGTTTATTGAGCAAATCCAACCATCTTACAAACTCTATTTTGAGCTCTAAATAAGTCCTAGCCACTCCCTTGCCTTATTTACTCCATCATTCACCTTCCCTAAGCCCTATACCACCTACCAAATCACTCGTATTGCTTTTGACCAAATCCTGTAGGAGCATTAGGACATCTAGTAGGAAGCATTAGGACATCCTGTAGGATGACTTGTAGTGGCCTGTTTTGAGGCCAATTTATGAAAAAAGCATCCAAGAAGATAGGAGAAGACCCCTAATTGCCTCCCAAGCCATCTGACCTTCCATCACCATCTCTAACCCACTTGCCACATCACCAAGAAGATTTAGCATTCACATTTTCATAAAAAAGGACAAAAAAGAAAAATAATTATTATGTTCATTCATATGTACAACAGTAGGATGTTTGGTTATTTCAGTTTGCATGCCTAGGATAGTTAGGATTACACACATGTTAGCTTAGAATTTTCTGAAGCAAGATCTCTTAGAAATTAGTTAGCTGAGTGGTGTGTTTAAAGCATTGATTTCAGTTTTTCCGTACTGCAATAGACAATATTCCAATTCTCCCAATTAGTGCAAGATTCCCCTTTCTTTATTGGTAATCAAACTTCTTCTGAATCAATAGAAGGATTGTTTGAGAAACCATAGTGGTCTATTTCCATCTCAATAGTTACAAAGAGTGGACCCATCACATCTTCTTGTATATACAATACTGTCACCTACAATTTTGTACAAACCCCGAGTTGATAAAGTAAAGTTGGTAACCCTAGGAGTTGCAGCATTCTTGCTACAATATTGGTGCTCATTAGTTTGGGCATAAATATCGTCTTTAGTACAACTTATCATCCACAAATAGATGGAATAATAGAGACGGTCAACAGGGTTTTGGAGGAAATGTTGATGATGTATGTGATGCATCAATAATGAAAGTGGGAAGAGGACCTTCCATTGGAAGAGTTCACTTAAAACAATGGGTACCAGGAGTCATTGAGGATGACTCCTTTTGAGGCATTATATGGGTAGAGTTGTAATACTCTCATCAGCTGGAGTGATCTAGTTAACGGGGTGTTGATTGGACCAGGCATATTGAAAGACATGGAGCAGGAAATGTAGGTACCAAGAAGAATTTGAATGCAACATAGGATAGGAAGAATAACTATGTAGATCAGAATAGTTTGTTCAAGGAGTTCCATGTTGGGAAATAAGGTGTACTTATGCATCAAACCGAAGAAGAGATCCTTACAGATTAGATCATGTGCCAAGCTGGCACCTCGGTTTTGTGGTCTTTTCAGGATTATTAAGAGGATTGGTCTAGTAGCCTATCGACTTGCACTGCCTCTAACAATGAAAGTCCATGATGTTTTCCATGTGTCATTTCTTAAGAAGCATGTTAAATATATTGATCATGTGATTGACTGGTCTGTATTGCAAGTGGATCTAGAAGGAGAATTCCAACCGAAACTATAGTGTATTTTGCTCAAGAATTGAGCAATCAAGTAGGTTAAAGTGAAATGGAAGAAATTTAAGCCTGATGAACCTACATGGGAGATAAAAGATCAAATTCAGACTATGTATCCTTCCTTATTTATTGTTTGAGCGTATGTTTTGGTATATGTTTTTGGTACATGTTTTTGTGATGTTTGGTATAGGTACATATATATATGGATGTAAATACTGCCATGAGCTATGTTATAAAGCTCAAATAAGAAGTACAGGTGTCATGTCATTATGATATTATACTTTTTATGTTGTCATGTTAGTTTTCTTCTCAACGAAATGATCATTGTAAATACTGCAACGAGCTAAGTTATAAAGCTCCATGGGCAATATGTTTTTCTTACAACAACGTTGTTGGTTGTAGGTGTTGCTGAAAATCTAGGACGGTGTTCGCCCAAGGGGGAGGGTTTTGTAATAGCCCTGGTGATAATTCCATGTAGTAAAAGTTAATAAAGGAAAAATAATAAGCACGGTTGATGGGACACTTATTCCAAGATGAATGTTGGGCAAAAGCATAGTGATGGGGATCACTTGTGGTTGATTAATGGCTAATGAAATTGGCAAAGGAAATGACAAAGGATTTGGAAAGGCAAAGTGGCATTTTGGCACATGTATTTATGAAAATAATGGAAATTAGGAGAAAAGGGAGGTGAAAGCTCACAGGTTGCATGTGAGGAGGAAAATCAAGAAAAATAATGGAAAATGAAGAAAATAGAGGCCTCTTTAATAAAAAGGCTTCGGAGGATCAGTTCATATATTTTGTTAGTTCAATTTTGGAGCTCTCTCTCTCTCTCTCTCTATTCGCTCTCTCTATTCTCTCTCTCCATACTCTTGGACACTTAGAGTTTTCTTTGAGCACTCTTGGAGGAGTGTGGCATACTTGGAGTTTTGGAGCAAGAAGGAAAATGAACAACAGGAAAGTGCAAGAAGACATTGGGATCAACAACTACAACGGGTTTTTCTTGTAGGTACCAAGTTACATGTATGTTTTCCTCACTAGTTTTGGCATGCATGGCATATGCATGTGGTTTATTGGTCATGATATATCATTGGCATGGAGGATTGCCTATATTGATAGTGGATTAGCCTAGCCTTACCATTTCTTGGATAACCATGGCATTATGGGTTCATTTCTTTGTTTTTCTGGTTGGTTCTCATGTTTCCTTTAGCTTGGGTTGAGTTACTAGTTCCTGGAAGCCCTGGTTGGAAAAACATTTTGGAAGCCCTGTAACAGCTTTAGTTGAGTTACTAGTCCTGGAAGCATTGGTTGGACAAATGCTCTGGAAGCCCTTGGTGGGTTGAGTTACTAGTCCTGGTAGCCCTGGTTAGAACAATTCTCTGGAAGATCGATGACAAATGTGGGTTGAGTTACTAGTCCTGGAATCCTTGGTTGGAACAAACGCTCTGGAGCCCTAGAAGTCTTGGGTAGAAACCAATCTAGTGATGGTTTTGTGATGTCCGACCGTGAGGTAAAATCACTATTTGATGGGTTGATTTGGTTTGGCCTCTAGAAGCCCTAGATGGTTTTGATTGATGTGTTTTATGAGATCCCACATTCATTCTTGGAATATGGCACGAGGGTTACTGGCCAAAGAGAGATTTGGCTTAGCTCTGTCTACGGTTGGATGGCTTGTGGAAGTCCCGAACCTGGTTGGCCTTTACATCATTAGTATGAGGTTATTTCTCCTTGTTAATTCACAAATATTATACTAGTTTATATGTGGATTATATTGTTGTTGTTTTCTTGTTATTTATGTTGCTATTATGCTGGTTATGAACATGTATTATGACAATGGCTATGTATGGCTATCATCATCTTTTTACTTGTAAAGGAATGAACAATGTATCTATGGCATAATGGATGAAACTACAACTAATGTGTTGAGGCATCAATGCTTCTTAGCTTTTCTCAAAAGAGTATGACACCCCTATGCTCAGATATGTTGTTTAAACCTGTAGATTACATAATTGTGACATGTTTGACGAAATGTTTGTCATGGCTAGTAGGGGTCTAGTCAAGTCCTTGTTCAAGTAGTTGCATTTGTATCATTATTCTTTTGTTATATTTTAGTTCTGGAAGTGTCATTGAGTTTTGGGTAGTGACCTGAGCTCTAGGCTTGGAAAAGTGGCACAAATCCCAATGCGCAGGCACAGTTCCGAGGAGAAAAATTCCTAGACACATGCATATCCATGTTGTTGGAGAATATAGAGCCTCCTAAATGCATGCTTGTCCATATCAAGGGAGCATCTGGGGGTTTAATAGTCTAAAAGCTTAGTAGAACCCAGGGGATGGTTATTTGAGTGGTTCAGATGGCTCTTAGGAGTTATGTTGTTGATGTGGAAGGTCTATATGGTGTGTTTCCATTGATTCCACTTCCTTAACTGACACATAGGAAGTTAAATCATATCATAGTATCTTCTTGTCACATGTTTACCCTAGTTGGCCGGTTACTTGGGTAGATGTTGGAGGAGGGTGTTACAGATTAGAAAAGAGAGTATACAACCAACAACCTAAGGTATACATAATTATAGGATTATTCAAAGTAGAAGAAGTGCATGTTCAGAGGGATCATATGAACTATGTCTAGTTCATAAAGTAAAATCAACTACAAGAGAGCTAAGATTTGGCGACAAACTTCTAATGCCCCATCAAGGAGATATCATCCCTCAAATAAAAGTATGCAAATGTAGAATGAACAACACCAACCAAATCCCTTGTCTAAGACTGAAAGGGGAAGAAGACACTACTTATATCCCTTTTCCATTGATGTTAAAGGGGGAGAGAAGCTCATTGGAAAGTAAGTTGTGATGGCCCAGGAAGAAAATATAGAGTGATTGGTGGCTCATGCAAGGGGAGGTGTGGAAAGCATCATGAGAATTAACCATCAATGTGGAGAGGTGATGAGGGGTTTTGATCAATGCCAAAGCAGGAGATTGTTGGACAGTTGGAAATGCCTAGATGACTTGTTCGAATTGATGTCAAAATTCATGCTAGGAGATGTGTTGGAAAACTAGGGACAACGAGAGTTTTTCCAGTCATGTCAACAAGACTAGCATGGATGTTTGTGGAAAAAAATGTTGGATTTGATGTTGACTAGCCTAACAGTGATGGTAAGTAGGCTAGCATTGATGCGCTTGATGTGTCAAGCTTAGGGGGAGTCCCCATGGTTGATGCAGTCTCTTGTAGAGAATCATCATAGTAGCAGGCTTATTGGAGAATCCATAAAATGATGACTATGATTATTGGGAGTCTCGGGATTTGGAGAAATTTTTTCATTAGGAGACTTGATCAAATGCTATTGGGAATGGTATAGTTGGAAAGTGCCAAGTGATATCTTTCCAACAGTATGTTGAATTATGAAAAAGGCCCTCTACAACAAAAGTTATGGTTAGAAAAAGTTAGGACTTGAAGTCCTTAGGAGTAGTCCCTAGAACCCTAGAAGCCCAGAAAATTGAAATCCTGGAAGGTTAGATGTCAAAAAGATTATTTAAAAAGGCTACAAGAGTGAGTCAGGTAAGAGGGAAGCCCAGAAGGTTTGAATCCTGAAAGATTATTTAAAAAGGCTATGGGAGTATAGTGAGGTGGGGAAGTAAGAATCCCAGAAGGTCAGAATTCAAGAGGGTCAGAATCCCTGAGGGTCGGAAGCTCGGAGGATCAAAATCTTGGAATATTATAACCCCATAACTTTTTTTAATTGAATTTATTAAAGGTTGTGGGAACCAGGGATTGTTCGCTGAAAAAATGACAGGAGATTGAGACTTTGTTGACATTTTACGTTTTGTCAAATATCGAAAGGCATGCCCAACACTTAGTTTTGTAAAGTTTCCATGTGTTTCGGTGAAAAAGAACCCTTGAGCCATGAATCAAGCTAAGCGTTAATTTGGGCAAGAATTTAAAGGAGCACATGCCAAAGTCAGAGAAAAGGCACCAAGGGGAGGTGTTTAGGCCATGCAGGCCATTCTCGAAACCCTTCAAGCCCATAAGTTTTATGAAATTACATTTAAATAAGGGATAAATGCATTAGGGCATGAAATTGTATAGGCATTATAGTGGGGCCAACCAAAAGGTCTTCAGAGATTCAGAGTTAGACAAGTTGAGTGTAGAAAAATATCACATTCTCCAAGGACAAAGAGAAAAGGAAGAGGTGACAGTTGCAACCGGTGCATATATGTGGGCTTACCCAGAAGCCCGGAAGCTCGTAATATATATGGAATTCAATTTAGAAAATGTTATGAGAACCAAGGCATCTGAGCTCCAACTTAGGTAGCATATGCATATGAAGTGGGGACCTATGAATGTGTTCAGTGATGATTTTGCACATGATTGGGGATCGAGGGTCATGTGCGGAAAATGAAGGAAACTATCTCCCGCATGATAGTAAAGGTGTTTTTTGCTCCTTGAGGATTACTTGAATATCACAACACCTTGTCCTATGGTGGAAAAGTAGATTCGAGGGCCAGCAAAGAAATAACTAAAGGAATTTTGATGGATCTTGTAGCAGTGTTTGTTAAAAGACCTTTGGGCCTATAGTAAAGTGCAGGGTCACATCAGTTGTGTGATGAGTCAGTAGATCTGTGACATGATTCCTCCATGTTTGGTTATTATACCAAGTTGGAAATATGCCACACTTGTGGATGGGTCGGTAGCTAGATCTACAACCTAGTGGGTTAGTTCTCGGAAGCCCATAAGTCTTGTCAAATTGTATTTAAAGAAAATTTATGAGGACGAGGGATTCCGAGATCTAATTGGATAATTAGTTATGTTTATTTGCGTGGATGTGTCATTATATCTTAGGCACTGTTGTGCCAATTTGGCCATGGTCGTAGCTAGGATAAGCAAGGCTAGAGCATCTGATCTGAAAATGGAATGTACTTGTTTAAGGGTGCAAGGTATCCATTTTCCATAATTTCAAATGTGAGCTATACACTCCAAGTGACCTCTGAAAATGTGAAAACTTCTTATTTCTTATACAGAGATAGACTGTAGGGGCATTCATCGGATATGTCACCTCTAAAAAGAGGATGAGTTCCAGAGGCTACCTGGCCCTCTACAGGCTCTGCCTAAAGAAATAACGAAGTAAACACTTAGAAGTCTTTGACATACACATAATTGAAGTTTGATGTCTTGCGGAATAAGACAAATAACTTTCTGCAGCTGAATAGGTGATTATGTGTGTATCTAAGTTATGTATATTTGCTGTTTAACACTTTATATCAGTTTTGTTTAGCATATCATCTTCAGCAAATAAAGACATCCAAAATGATAAACTAGTTCAGCCCTTCTGGGCTACATCTGCTGGACCAAGCCTCTCCAACTAGGCTTGTCCTCTTGTATTAAAAATGCTACAAAGGCTAATACAAGAATATGAGTGTCTCAAAAGACATATCTGACTATAAATACAGAATCAGAATATAGGAATTAGCTAAACATGCTCTTTCCAAAGCACTAAATAGTGAAATTGTACCTTATACAGTACTTTCTCTAATTGGCCCTAGTGGCCCTTTAAACTTGCATGGAGAATTTCGAGGTGAAGATGACCTCAATTGGTTATGAAACCTCTGCCATTAGACTCAGAAGGTCAAAAATAGTAGACATAGGCTTTTGAATCACCAAAAATGGATGAACACAACCCCCAAACAGCTCAAGCACTGAAATGGCCCTAGTGGCTCTGAAAGCTTCCCTGAAGCTAAACAGTGAGAAGAATACCTCAATAGGAAAAACGAGTTATAGAAATGGATTTATAATGCTGAAAACTTTCAGGAATGACCTTCGTTCCACATTCAATGGTTGCACAATTCCCAATGCAGTTCCCAAACTAATTTGGCCCTAATGGCTCTTGGAACTTCCACGAAGCAAAATCACCTACAAATGACCTCACATGACTATGAAATTGATGCCAATGGCTTCAGAAGGTCAAAGATACCCAAAAAAAAAAAAAAAATTCATCCAAAACGGACTTTCCTAGCCAAAGTTATGGCCATTTACTCCCAACTGCCAGTTACCCCTACAAAAACTCTAGATAACTTTAGTTATGACCAGATAGGCCCACCAAATATGGTGGGCCAGCCCAAATTTTGCGCCTCCACTAATGCCTCCGCTATAAAGACTAGCATTTAACTCCTCATTCAGCGCGCATGTGACCGGGATAAGTGGCTGGAGGTTTGTATCGGATTCCGTGCCGGCGGTTAAGGGTTTAGGCCCACGGTTCAATGGCGGAGGTCACATGTATTGGGGCCGGCTGTTAGGGGCTAGCCCACTTGGGGCCCCGCCCAAATGAAGTTTAAACTTCATAAAATATTTCTTCCGCCATAAGACAATGAATGCTTCAATGGCCTAACGGTAAGGTGTGGGAGTGTTACAAGGTAGGTCGCATGTTCAAACCTCACCCCGACCAAAATTTTGAACATATGCACATATATACTGACGTCATCCCTGGCCACGTGGCAGCCTCCGGGCTTGCCACATGGCATCCTGCATACGCTGCCAAAAAAGAATATTCCTTGGAATATTCTGTGGAATATTCTTTTAATTTTTTTTTGAAAAAATTCAAAAATTAAGAGTCATTGGGCGATTTTGTTTTTGGCATAACTTCTACATACGGAGACCGTTTTTCAAACTATTTTTGGCACTGGAATCAGGAAAACGAGCTCTATCCGTTCGTTCAAGTTTGAACTAGTTCTGAGCACTTTCATTTTTGACCATTTTACGACACTTGGTCCTGAGCTCCTGATCAGCAACTAAGTAAATGTGTATAGTAAGGTTGGTGTCACTGGAGTAATGACGACTGCAGAGATCACTAAGTCAAGTCAACAAGGACCAGGATTTGAAGAGAAGATTAATTGTGCCATAATCAGCTGAAGCAATCCATCCTTTATATTACTAGCACTCTTCATTGAATTAAATACAAATTAGAGGCTGAGGGATGAAAGAATTGAATGATGACCAAACCAAACTTAGAGAATCCATGCCAAATTACACTTTAAACTTTTTGAGCAACTAATATCCATGGAGAGCCTCCTTGAGTGTACATATTGATTGAGATTAATTCTCAGTATGGATAATCTCATAAGTTCCCATTCTCTGAATAGATTGTGTTGCAACTGCAGTTGTTAAGTAGCTGAGTTAAGAAAAATGCTCAGGAGTCCATGCTCAACTTTTAATATGGTAGTAGTGGCAATTAGCCAAATGTTGCAGTAGTATGGAGAGCCATTCACAAAGTACACTCTTGGGAAATGTGTTTGATTTTAGAGATAACATTGACGATTGTGCAACAATTGAATAAAACCTAGGATTGAAATTATGCAAAGTGGGGGGAAGCATCGTTATTGTTTGAGAGCTATGAGGAGAGCTCTGAGTGGGTGTGCGCTACTGTGAAGAGACGAAGTGTGCCTCAGTTGTTAACAAGAGGCCAAGTGTTCTTGTAAAAAGGTAGAGGGACAAGAGAATAGAGCTCTATGTGATTGTATGTGTTGTTGTAGAATGAACAGAGTGTAGTGATGATTGTGTATTAGTGAATTTTGTTGAGAAGAACAGTGGGTTGTTGTAGAGTGAGAAGAGGATAGAGAATTTTGCTTGGGATAAAGGCAAAGGTAAATAGAGAGCTGAAATCAAACAGAGCGGCTACCAAGTACAGACAAAATTAGTTCCTTATTGAGTGTGGGTAGGAGCCTACATACATGAAGTTGGCGCTTCCATATCTAGTGGGTGTTGGAGGAAGGCTTTGGGGTTGGTTCTTCCTACAGGTTAGTGCTTGCATAAATCCAAGGAGCCATAAGTTGGTTCTCGTAACAAATCCATGAAATTAGTGCTTCATATGGTGCTTCCAGTAAGTTGATAAGGTGTCTACAAAAGGAGGGAATCAATGCTCCCTACTAGTGGGTGCTAGCAAATTATCAAAGGGAGTTATTCCTTTTTGTTAGTGGTGGCTTAGAAGGAAAATTTGATGTAATAGAGTAGGTGATTTTATTTACATCATAATGACAAATAAGCTTTGGTGGTTTTTATCTCAGAAGGGTTTCCACATTAAACAATTTTGTCTCCTGTGTTTGACGCTCATGATGTGTATGTGTGCATTGGTTGATATAGTTGTTGTTATGTTTGGTTAATGCTTTCTCTCACAATGATTTCCAAATCTAAATGTTAAATATAAATTAGCATAGAAATTTAATTTAGCCTTAATATTGATTCACCGGCACACCCTCCCCCCTCCAAGTATTAAACATTGTTTCCAAAAACGTTTTCACTTCCAAAGAGAAGATGGCCTAATGATATAAGGCACAACATCATCATCAATAATCATACAGAATTATCTTCCTCGTCACATGAAAAAACATCACAAAACAAGATAATTAAATGTCTCTTATTTCATTTTAAATTTTTCAACATTCATTTTACCTTTTTATCTCATTTGTCTAACTTTATAAAGTCCATCCTTTTTACATTCATTTAAAAAAACTGATATGCTGGTAGGCTATTTATCCAAGATTAAGTATTAAACACAAATTAATTTCATTATAATTTATATATTGTTAATATTATTATTAAACATAATTTATTTATTTCATAACTATTAAATTTATTTTAACATTATAATAACATTTCACAATCAACGTGCATCACCTTCACAGTCTCAAGAAGAACATTCTCATGTATTCATCATGTGGCTTGAAAAACAGTGGCAATGTTTATTTCTGACCGATCTTTTAATGGGACATTTGAATAATCACGTTTTTTTCTCATAATCGTTTTTCATATATTTGTTGGGATGTGCGTATGTATGCAGAAGGAGGATAACTTTTTGTTTCATAATCATTTGTCATCTATGTGTGGGGAAGTGGAGATGTGGGCATAAGGAGGAGCATGTGGAATAGATTTCCATATTTTCTGAACTTATAATAAAAATTATTTATACATTTAAAAATCTAGTAAACACTTTATAAATTTAAAAGCCATTCGACTTTAAATAAATTTATATATTGAAAAATCTATTAAAAATTATTTACACATCCCAAATCAATTTTAAAACAACATGAAACCAAAATTTCATTAAAATTATAACATAAACCATATATCCATAAATTATATAATATCCTTGGGCCCTGAAAAAGAATTAGATATTGTTGGATTGCAAAAAAAAGTGGTAGACAACAAATAGTTTTTTTTCAATTTTTGTTGTCACAAATTTGAAAAAAATTCGAAGTACATATACACTTTTTGGTTCTTTGAACCCCAGTTTAAAAAATTGGGTTCATAATTGCAATTATTTCCATACAAAATTTGCAGATTCTTTTTGGTTTTTTGAACCCCAGTTTAAAAAATTGGGTTCGTAATTGCAATTATTTCCATACAAAATTTGCAGATTCTAAATTATGTTTTGAGGAAAAATAGCTTTTAAGATTTTAATGAAAAAATTAAAAATGTGTTCTCTGCAAAATTGACTTTTCATTTTTCTACCAAGTTAACTTCAAATATTTGTAAAACATAAAGATTTTAAAATAAATAAATAAAGGAAAACAAAGATGCAATATTCAAGAATAACATTTTAAATTTGTAGTCTAAAATAGTGTCTTAACCTAAAATGACTTACATGTCAACGTCAATGAACATATCAAACTTTGTGCTTCACTATATTACATTATGGAGCCAAAGCTTTTATACACAATGTTTTGAGCATTTCACTTCTAGAGAAAATATGGTGTAGTGATAGAGAAAAGCACGACATCACCAACAATGATCACAAAGAATTTTTTGTCATTATCACATGAAAAAATATCACTAGGAAAGATGGATGGAATGGGACTGAGTTTGAATGAGAGTGAAGGCATGTTGGCATGTAACATGGAGAAATATACAAAAAATATAAATGCAATGGAGTAATGGTGGTATTAGGAGTTACCATGGGTGGTTTAGCCAAACCTCAGAACAATTAGATGAGGCGGTATTGAGCATTGGGGGAACATGGTTTTGCCTGATATATTTAAAACCCTATATGAAATTAGATGATGCCACATAAGAAGGACTAGTGTGTGCTAAACCATGTATTAGGTGGCTTGGTGTAGTTAATTCCCCATCTATTTCATTAGATGATATGCATTACTCATTGTTGATTTTGTTGGACTAGCCGGGTTCCACCATGTGCACAAAGAAAACATTATTTTTCAAATGATACTCCATATTCTAAAGGTGGTTAGCACTCCTTATTATCCGAGAGGACTTCGAAAATGTGGTTTAACGAACTTGGACACAATTTCCTTAAATAAACCCAAACAAAGCAACCAAAACTATTCCTCTTAAAATTCATCCACAATTAGCACATGAATCCTCACTATATAGTCATTCCTCCAACGAATAATCCAATCATAGTATATAAAAGTGATACTAGAATTAGAAACAAACAAGATTTTTTATAACCAAAATTTCTCATTATGCAGTCTCAACATTATTGGATTTCACCACAAATCCTCCTTTGAATTCTTTGTATTTTAAAAATCTCCCCATGTTTTGATACATATTGGATTAATCCAAAGGGTACTAAATTTGGGAGAGGTGAAGGCTCATCAAGATATGATTGCTGACCATTATTAAATAGAAAACCCCCCTCCTCATCCAAAGTTTAATCAAGGCGGGGGGTCCATGTTTCATCATTTTGTGAAATCTATTGTTTGTAACATGTTTCACACTGTTGAATAGTTGACCCCTCATGGTGGTTTTCAATACCACTAGGCACCCCCCACCCCCTACAATGCCCCCCCCCCCCGCCCTCCCCATCCCTCTATTGACTTTTTGATACCACTTTCCAACTTTATAAATGTTTGGTCCATTTACTTCTTAAAAACTTGTTATGGTGCATTGTTTATAGTTTCACTTTTTGCATTATCTATAGTTTCAGCTTTTCGTTATTTATTCATTTTCTATATGCTCACAAAATAAACCTATGTCCACACCTCTACATCCATAGGTTCAATTTTGCAGATTAAAATAGATACAAAATGAGTAAACAAATTAGCCATTTCCATTTTAAATCAACTTTACCTTCATTAATCTTAGAAAGGCATCAATTTTTTTTTTTCAAATATATGTAAATGAAAATTCGGAAACATGAAATGGTAAAACAACTTAAATTTTACAAAGGAAAAAGGAAAAAATATCATATCATATGTAAAAGTATTTCTAGATCCTCTTCTCTGGAATGATTGCTTTGAGAGAAAAATATCGATATAATCTAACAAATGCTCAAAATTTTCATCGCGAAGTTTTTTAAATTTCCATGCAAAATGCAAATATTTCCAAGTAGAAGAGAATTGTTTTAGCTTTTTCTCATCTTTTTAATCATATATCATGAAAACCACTATAGACTCAAACATAAGAGTGTGAAGGTCCTTAGTAGTCACACCATATAAGTGTAGAAGAGTAGTTGGGTTGAATTTTTTCATCTTGGTTTCTCCATTGGCTCCTTGATAGGAAATACTTTAGTTTTCTCATCTCTAGCAATGGTATTAGTGGTTTGTGAGGTAATTTCTTGTTTTACAATATCCTTTAAAATCCTTGCTTGCTCACATAAAAAGGCCTCAATATGCTTTGTGGATAGGGTAAGAGGATCACAGTCAGCAAAAGAAGTTTGGTTGCTTGTGGAAATGTGTGTTGTCGATAATAAATTTCTCTTTTTGTCCCTAATTCTATGAGGCATAAAGAAATAAATAATTTCTTGTTTTTGAAATAATGAATGCCTAATGCAGATTTTGTTTATTTCTGCAGAAAATGAGTGAAAGTAAAAATTAACTAGGGAAGAATACATTACATGCCTTGACACCTCTTAGAAGCAGTGCCAAGAAGTGATGTCCCTTAGTTATGCAACAAGAATAGTGACAACTCCCAAGGGTTTCAAATTTAATTGTCAACCTAGGGTTCATACAAAGTTAAGATGGGTCAACACTATGTGTACAACATGTATTATGTTCTTTTGTTGATTTTGTGCATGTGTAAACATTCATATGAGATTCAGTTACTTAGAGACCATTCTATTGCATATGCTAGAGGTAAAATTCATAATTTTAGGAACTAAAGGACAATAAAGAAAAGATACATCAATTGTAACAATAAGAAAGAAAACCATGTTAACTATGATGAGATAAAAACATTTTTGTTCTACTCTGTAGAGAAAGAAAACTCATGAATGCAATAAAGTAGGTAAATATGGAACCTTAATTTTGTAGGAAAAATACATTTTTCTACAACTACTAGGTTAAGGAATATACATGGTTTCTTGGCTTCTAAGATTCATGTTTATGGTCATAGGTACACTGTAACACATAAAACAAGACTAGCCATTTATCGATGCAAATTTGGATAAGTTTTCAATGCAAAATGCAAGCTACTACAAGAGTCCCTATTTTGTTATAAGAAATAGTCTAGTGAGTAAGATAATGTCACTAAGGATGTGGTTTGAAGGTGGAATGAGCCAGGGGAGGCTAATCCATTATCAAGCATGAATTTCCATGTGTTGATGACAATAGTATACATGTCTATTCATAGAATGGGCGATTATAGAGTCCAAGGAAGTGGGAAAAAATATTTCCCCATTGTTACATAATGGAAACAATTCTTGTCTCGAGGCATAAATCCTAGGCCTTTACTTGACACCTCCAATTCAGAATCCTAGGTTGATGTCATGTCTAGAAACCATTTGAATAATGTCAACCACCCAAAACACTAGGGAGACGCCATGCTAATGTTTCATGCCCTAGATGTAAAATCCTGGAGATTTTGCACTTATCCCCCATCGAGATCGCAAGGGTTGTGTTAATACTGGGATGACGACTTGCTAATGTCACACCCTCCATGTAGCCTCCTTTAGGAGTTCCACGTGTCACTCATTTATATGCTATGTGGCCCCATCAAGACTATATTTTATAATGCCATGTGTCATGCCACCATGGTGCAACATCACCCATAGAGCATGTCATCTACCATTATTGCATTGTTCACAACATAGGGGGTACTAACCCTTGAAAATCAATTTGTCCTCGTCATAATATAAATTTGGTGAATTTTTCGTTCATGCCCCCCAAACCCCTTTCCCCAAGAAAACTTTAGGTGTTCAACGGGAAACCCTCGGGGTGTGAAAACCCCAGTGTCCATCCAAAATCTCTTGTGGCCTCTGGCTTCAATGACCTAGGTTAAATGTGGGAGCCCCCATCCCACCTCGCAACATGAAAGGGAGGGGGGTCTCATAGTTGGATTCTATATTCTGAATCCATAGAAAAGGTTAAATGAAAAACATTCTCACATTGAAATGAGATACCCCCCTTCCCCTTTGTAATGTCACATGGGGGAGGTCTCACAATTATGATTCCATATTGCGGTTCCGCTCTAGTCCTCGACACCATTCACATGGTTAATATATATTTATATATGTGTTGCAGCCTTGCAAGACTTGTGACATAGATATATGTATATGTGGATGTTAGATCCTATGAACTCTAATATATCTTAGTGTAGATTATATTGTAGATTCAAACTGCTTATCTAATATGGTGAACCAAAAGAATTGAATTGATCGATCAAAACACTAAGTAGAAAAGGAAGAATTTCAATTACGCATAACACAATATTTTTTTAGGGAAAGAAAATGCTCAAAACCCTAAATATCTATATTTCATTAACCAGAAGATCTGAGAATAAATACAATGCTTGTTCAACTCGAACAACTCCTGCACAAGGAAAATATATCTCTTTGCTTCACAAACCAACTCAAGCCAACTCTTAGCGAAATACATTGCCTGCCAAGCCCCTACTTCCTTGCACAATTCCTAAGATAATTAGTCGATATTTATTTGGGAAAATCCCTCACCCCAACTGTGCAATCCATCATATGCCTTCTAAAGACTGCATGCACCATATGTACAACTTGAAAAATTATACAACTGATAGTACATTGTCCCTAAACTCTAATCTCAACTGGGTCTTCCTCTAAACTAAAATGCATTATTTATTTATGAGTGAATATTTAGTTAATTGGTGGAGTAGTGAAATTGGATTGAAGTTACTCCCAACTACTAGACCTCCTACTACTTCCTCCAACTATTTCAACTATTTCAACTAACTTTAACTAAGTTAGACTAAGTTAATTAATTACAACTCAAAAGAATTCAACCTGGACCCTAAAATTTAGGAACCACTCTAAATTACTCTAGATAGAATTCCAACTCAAATTTACTAAGCCAACTAAGTCAAATGAACTTAGATAACTATTACAAGTTTCTATGAGAACATAATTTTGATTTAATTCCTAATTTAATTCAAGTAAAAATTAAATTAGGATTTATTGTTGCTATTTTTAACACTCCCTCTCAACAAGAATGAGATTATCTTCTAACCCGATCCTGCCTTTGTGAAAATTGAATTTGTATCTTCACAAGGCCTTTGTCAAAATATCTGCATCTTGATCCTATGTAGGAATGTACTCCAGCAACATGATTCTCCTCTGCACACAATCTCGAATATGGTGATACTGAATATCAATCTGCTTGGACCGGTCATGAAAAACTAGATTCATAGAGAGTTTGATACAACTTTGGTTGTCATAGTAAATCACTGTTGGATCCATCTTCTGACCAAACAAACCAACCAGAATATTCCTCATCCAGATAGCCTCACAAGTTGCTTGACTAGCAACCATGTACTCTTCTTATACTCAACTAAGTGAAGTTGATATCTACTTCATGATGTACCAAGAAACAACTACTGAACCAATACTGAAGATCACACCTGATGTACTCTTCCTGTTGAACGGACTCCCTACCCAATATGCATCGATGAAGCCTTGAAGCTTCAATCCCTCTATCTATCTGTACCAAATACCAAACTGAGTGGTGCCTATGAGGTATCTCAACACATGTTTGGTTGCCTTCCAATACAGTTTGGTTGGCTTAACCATAGTTTGACTAAGTTAGTTAACTACATAACACATTTCTAGTCATGTATTCACCAAATACATGAGTGAACCCACAAACTGTCTATAAATAGTAGCCTCCACTAGTTCACCGAAAGTAGCATCCTCCTTCCTCCAATTACCTTATAGAGGAATCTCCATGGGTTTACTGCTCTTCATGTGGAACTTCTTCAATATATCATTAGCATGCTTTCCCTGAGAGACAAACAGCTACTCATCTCCTTGCCATACTTCCTGTTAACACCCAGGTTGTTCCCTTTGACTCCTTAGGGAATACGGCCGGGCTAATCACTAACCAGTCTTTGGGCCACAGCTTCTAGCCCAGCTATAGTTAGAGAGGGCTCTCTCTTGTTAGGTTTGTCACTGTTTTAGTGAAGGTTTTAGGCTAGTTATGAAGTGAATTTTTGGTTGTTTTTATGTTTGGTTGGGGGGATGCTTCTGATAGCTTTAGAGTCTGTCTTCAGGTGAAACTAATCCATTGGGCAATGGGGTCTTTGACTGTTGTTCCCTTGAGATCTTTACTGTGTGGGTGTTACTACAGGGCCTATATGTATTCCATAAAACAAATTATAAACTGTGAGAGCGAAATAAGGAACAAATAGCAAAGAGCAATTAAGGATTCTTTACTTGAGCTGACTAGTGTGAAAGAGGTCTGTTATTTGGGAGCAATTTCTTGAATTCCTGAAATAACATGTTCTTGTGATGATACAGTATTAAAGGTAGCACTGAAGAATTACTCTTTAAATACCATAACTGAGGAAAACATATGAAATGGCTAGGATTGAGTCCAGGGTATTCAGTGAGGAAATCCTGGGACTATTCTTTTTCTTGGCCATTTAGCTATTGAATCCACGAAAAGCATGAAAGATACAATGAAAGTATAAGAAACATACATATAACAGAGAGTAACGAGAAAACTTATTGAGCCATGGAATACACAGGAATCCTGCAACTTTAAGCCACACACCAGCAAGCCATCATGAGAGACAATATTTGGAGAAATCCCATCATTCTTTGTATTAGTTGTCTGAATCTTTACAACATGAGAGTAACAGAGGAGAAAACGAGAGTTTTTTCACATCCGAAGTCCAACCCTTGCTAACAAATGCGAGGGGGAATATATAGAAGTCTATTACAAAAATATCTTAGGTATGAGTCATCTGAGCGGATAATATCTCCGTTCAATAGTACTGGGATGGTAGCTGAGCAGTTATTGCAATCTTCAATGAGCTATAAAAGCTATTAACTCCTGTCAGAACAACCTTGGCATCTGGAGCTTACGGAGTTGGTTGAAGCGGCTGAGTGTTTTGACTTTAATGCTGAGTGGCTTATCCGTGCAGCTGTGGCTTGTGTGCCCTTTTAGCCCTATCAGGAAATGGTCAGAGACTGCTGACTTGGTGGCTCTTGGAGTTGACTGAGGGTGTACCACCAAGTTTTGTGCATTACTTTGTTCTTTGGCCAGCTGTCATGGTCCATATGTTGGTCCGCCTTTAACTGCCTTGGATGCTGGCTTTATCCTCATACTGTCCTGTATTTGACTTGGGCTGGTAGTGGCTGAATAATTGAAGCTAACGTGGCAGAATTCTGAGCATTGATTGCCACCAATCTTCCTTGGGCATCTGATGCCTCCTAATTTTTATCAAGGTCTCATCAGCCTCTGTGTATTTGAAAAAATTGGGAGGAGTCTCAAAAAGGTGATTTACTTCATTTTCAATGAAGAATAGGCCTCCCAATTTATCATATAAATTCTGTCCTGAGGGAGGCCCTGTCTGTTCAGATGAACTGCCAGATGCAGTGATCTGATTTTCCATATATGTCACCATTCTGTTGGCAAACTGTTCTTGGGAGACCAATTTTCCTGCGCTAGTTAATAGACTGGGCAGGCCTCTTGCTTGCAGTTCTGCCAGTTTAACCCTGAACTCCTCCACATCTGCTGTCATTTCAAAGCACTTTCTCTCCACTGCCTGTATATAACTCCTAAGGGTGAGCACTTTCTTGGCAAGGAGGACAGCTTCTGTTCTATTAGGAATGCCCATGGCTGCCAACTCCTCCTGTTCATGCCTGTTCAAGAAATCTACCATCCTGTTGGCCTGTTCTGGCCTATTTCCCAGTACTGTTTTGGCCTTATTGATCTCTATATGAGCTTGGCCTAGCAATTCCATCTACTGATGAATTGTCTTTATGGATTTCCACTGTTGGGTGATAGATTTTCTTATTTTGGCCCATAAAATCCTCTTTATCTCGGCCATGGTTGTTTCTAGATTTAATTCCTTTTCTAAGGCCTTTATTTTGTCCTTGAGGGCCTTTATTTCTCTGCCCTGCTCAGCCACTGTCATCTTGGATTTGTCATATTTTGACTCCAACTCTGCCAAAGTCTCCTTGGCTTTCTTTATTTCATCAGCTTGGAGCTCCATTTTCTTGACAGCCTTGGTTATGTCCTCTATAGTTGGACTGTCCTGTTGAGCTGATGATGTTCTTGCTGCCTCTGTTGTGGGGGCCCCTATTGCCCCTGATGTTGCTGCTGTTGCTGCTGTAGTAGAAGTTGTTGGAGGAGCTTGGGAAGTGGACTCTCCCTGTTTGTCTTGTATTGCTCCCTCCAATTCCTTCTCCAACTCTCTTATCCTTTGATCCTGTTGTAGTAAGAGGTCCAGCTGATCCTCTAGCTGTTTTTGCTTTTGAAGCTCTGCTGTCTGAGGGTGTTCAGTGGGTGGCAGCTTCAACCTCTTCCTCAAGGCACTGAGGTCATCCTCTTTCTTCTTCATTAGGGCCTTAACGCCTGTTGGATCATTAGGATCATGCCCTAAGTCAATAATGATATCCTCAAGGGATTTAATTCTGTTGTCCTTGGCTTTGGAGGACATTCTCTCAATGTCCAGCTGAGTGTTAGTGTTTTTCAATGATTCTTTCAGCTCATGGGCCAATGTGGCCTTTTCCACTAGGGTGGCATATACCATCTCTCCAGCCTGCTTGTGGAGTTCGATTTGGTCCATAGGGTGTATATCTCTGGCCAGGACATCCACCCTTGTCTTTATGAAATCTGCAGCTGTCTTAGGCTGCGGCCCCTTGGGCTTAAAATGACTGAAGATAATCTTCTCCTCTTGGATGTCATAAACTAACATCAGTCTTTCTTGCATGGCTGGTGTAGCATCTATAAATTGTTTGTACACCTCTGCCCTCAATAGCTCATTTTGAGCCTTTATTTGTTTGAAAGAAGCCTTGGTGCTCTTTGGCTTCTTGCTCTGCTGTGATTGGGAAGCCACCTCCAAACTGACTTGTAAATTCTGCTCCTGCTGAAAGGAGCTTGTTCCTGTTTGCTGGCTGCTCTCTTTGTCCTTTGTGGAAATATCTAAGACATCTTCAGTGATGTCTTCTATCTGTGGGGAGTCTGCCCTTTGCCTTTTGGCTTCTGGCTGATGGGAGGATCCACTGAGAGGAGTGGACTCTTCTCTTTGTCTCTTTACTCCCCTTTCTTCATGTGCTGGGGTCTGTAGGACTGGGGCAGTCAACTGCTGCATTTGAGGTGGTGGCGTTTGTATTGCAGGAGTTTGTAGTAGCCCATTATGTGGCTTATCAGCTTGTTCTTGTTGCTGGCCCATTTGCTGCTCTGCTTTGTGCTGTGCCTCCTGCTCTGTTTCCTTCTCTTTCTGCTGATCTATTTGCTGTCCTGCCTGTTCCTCAGTTTGTCCCTTTGCCAGCTCATTCTCTGCACCTAGAATGCCTTTGCCTTTGTCCATTGCTGATACTGCTGTAGTAGGTGCCTTTGGTGCAGTCCTGGTAATTGAGGTGCCTTGTCCCACTGAGTAAGGCTGTTTGAAGGGTACCTGCTGCACATAATCTAGGTCAATAGTCTTTTCAAGCTCCTTGACATTCTTAAGCATTCTTTCTTCCTCAGTTAAACCCTCAACTAGAGTATCCGGTTGCCATTCTTGCAAGTTGGCATATTGTTCTATGTGAGGATATTGGCAATGCTTAATGGCTAGGAGCCTATACTTATTTCTCCTAGCAGAGATGACTCCTTGAGGATCATAAGGGACCCACCGAAAGCTATAAGATAGCTTGTAATTGTCCTTCAGGATCAAATCTGCGGCCTCCCATCCTTCCTTCTTATTCATGATGAAAGGGCCCATTTCATTTTTGAAGTTAAGGTGAGCCTTTTTCTTGGAGCTGTGGAAGTGGGTAAGGTCTGACTGAATCAGTTGCCGGTAATATTCCAATGCAAACAACCTCATTGGCACGTATTTTGGGAGCCTATATGGGCAGAGCTCACATCCATAGACCCTGAAGACTGTATGATGTTCATATAGGTACCAGTCACCTATTTTGTTGTTCTTAGAAAGCTGCAGAGCTTTCTTTATCTCATTGGATATTCTGGGAGGTGGTGACTTCATCAACATGCAGAAGACTGGGTAGACAAACTGGTCAACAAATTCACAGTAGGTATAGGGTGAATTTGTGACCTTGTGATAGACTGAGGTCCAGAAGATAACAGATCTTCTTTCCCCTGTATGATCCAGCCTTCTGATATAGCATGGGAAGGCTTCAGAATGATAATACATGAACATATGGTAGATATAAGCTGAATATCTGAAGATGCCCTGTCTGTCCACTTTGGTCAACTGATCATGGATCTTATTGGCTATAAACTTAGCAAAGTTGTACTTTTGGGCAGGGGGTTGGTATGGGCTGTAAACAGACTGCAGTACTAGCATGGCTCTATCCACATGCTCACTGTTTTGGTACCCCAACACATAGGCTATCATGTCTAGAAATAGCATGCCCACATCATTGAATTGATCATTCAGATAGGGAGGTGGCTCTGTAGTCTGGCATTTAGGTCTCATGAAGTTCCTGATGATCCTTTGCAGTTCTTCACTGGTCATCTTGTCACTAGCATCCATCAAATAATTCATGGAGAATGGGATCAGCAACTCTGTCTGATCAAAGTGCAGCATTTTGTTTATGGTCTTAGCATTAATGTAAAAAAGGATCCTCCCTGATGGGGTGCTGGGCATCATAGTGTTCAGCACAGAGGTGAATGATTTCGGGGAAAACATTCACAGCTGGGAGACAATAGTAGGGTAAGTTTGACTCCCAGATCCCATGTGTACCATGCCCATCCTTGTAGTCTTCCCTTAGTCTACTGAAGGTCTGCAAGAAGTCCCTGTTTCCTTCAAAATCTCCAATGAGACCATCCTTGTCTACTAATGGCAGGGCTTCCAGCTCTTTATTTGTTTGACTCTGTGAGGCCATACTGATGGATGAAGTTGCAGGAGATGCCATGATAGAAGCTAATCTGTAGGGATAGGGGCAGTGATTTGACAAGTGCTTAAAGAGTTTTTAGCTGCAGCTCAACTGTTGATACAGTGAGGTGTTCTTTCTTCAGAGGGTAATGCAAGCTGGATTCTGTGTTTGCTATGAAATTCACAAGGATGTGAATTGTTAATGAAAAATTCCAGAGCTAGTGAGGCTTCTTTGGTATAACAACAAGTGGCCTGTACTTGGCAAAAGGGAACAATGCCTAGTACCTCGGGGAGGATTTCGGGGTCTTTAGCCCGCGAAACGAGCACTCTTCTGCCGAATTGGGGTTTAAGGGTGCTGCAGATTGCTTGGATTAACTTTGTGTGATAGGCAGAGCTGAATTTGAAGAGTTTTACTGGTGCTAAATGGTGAATTTTTACAGAGAATTGAAATGCATGGGTGAAGTGGGAAACCGGCTAAATACCTGGAAGAACTAGCTTGGACACTTGCGAGCCAGGCTGTGGAGGCTTGGCACAGTGGAATTGTGGACTTGCAACGGTCGAAATCTTCAAATTTGTTGGCTGGAAGACAATTTTTTCGCGGCAGCTGGTTGTCAACGGCTCCTTCTTTTACGCATGAAAATGACTTAAAACGACTTATTTGGCCATTTATAACATTGAATTTCAGGAAAAGCCGCTATTGGCGCTTTTCCGCCGATGACGTCAGCCTGACGTCATGGTGGGCCCATAGTACGGTGGTGACGTGGCGCTGACGTGAGAGCCAGGGTGGCAGGACACGCTGGCGGGCTGATGCAGTGGCAAGGCTGCGTGGAGGGCCACGGGGCGCGGGGGCGGACAGAAGTAAAGTGACGT
The DNA here is from genome assembly GCA_000404065.3 of Pinus taeda. Lineage (NCBI taxonomy): Eukaryota > Viridiplantae > Streptophyta > Pinopsida > Pinales > Pinaceae > Pinus > Pinus taeda. Next base: position 46,148 of record APFE030515608.1, read on the forward strand.
TAGGATGGCGTTGGAGTGACATGGGAGGGAGAGCGGTAAGCCGGGTGGTGGTAAGCGGGTTCCCCGCACCACCTTTGGGGCAAAGGCGGTATCGGGGAGAGGGCTCCGAACAACCTCAGCGCCCGCCACGCATCCTGGTACGGGCTCAAAACCACTTTCCCCGGACGCTAAAGGTCGACAGATCGGGGCGCAAGATTGACCGCCCACCCTTGGATCTAACCGGCGGAGATCGGACGGCTGGCGGGTCCTCCGACGGGTCGTGCAGGTTGCGAAGAGGCCCGCCTGGCAATTAAAATATTGATTTAAATATTTGGGCGGGGAACTTTGGGTTTTATGTTTTTTTTGGGTTTTATCATTTTTTTGCAAAAGGGTTATGGGTAAAAGGGGTTTTATGATGATTTTTCTTTGCAAATGAGGGCTATATGAGCAGAATGACATGGAATGAGAGGAGGTGACCTGGGAGGTTCATCAAAGTGACCAGGTGTCATTTTGATTCCCTTTTAAACAGACCATATGGCTATAATGCCAAGGGAGGGATATTTATAGACATTTTGGGGTTTATACACCATGGTGTTAATACTAGTAGGGAAGGGTGAAATAGGGGAATTACATAGTAGGATTAGCTGTTAATGTGGGGGGAGAATATGGATGAAGATCAGTTTACCCAAGTCTTCTTGAAAATAACTTAGTGTAAATGGTAGATCAAAATGAAAAGACTTTTTGCACAAGAAATGTGGCTTTTAAGGCCATAAGAACATAAGAAAGACATAAACTTCTGTGCTCTGTACAGCTTGGGAAAGGGTGTTAGTAATGAGTGATATACAAATGAAAATAGGGAAGTTAGTCATGCTCCAGTGTGTTGATTTTCCTGTAGATGTTTAGCAACTTTGGTCTTGAAAGAGACACCACTTCTGCAACCCCATCTACCTACCCAACTATTTTGCCTAACATTTTTATTTCTTCTTGTAGGGTGCATTTAGGCTAGCAAACCCTTTCAATGCCTTTTCTTTTACATTGGCTTTTTTGCTTTCATTTCCTATGTAAGGCTACCCTTATTCCTTCCAGGCCCCAGATTAAGCAGTTGGGAACCTTAGCTTCTCTACCTAGCTACTGATCTGCCAAGATTAAACAGTTTGGACAGATTTCTTTCTCTATTCTACAACATAAATTGAACACATGGCATGATCCAGATTAGGCTGTTGGACCATCCATCAAAATTGAGTCCCTATCAAGATTGAGACACACCTTGTCTCCTTATGGAAATATGGGATCTTTGCATTATCAAAGCAGAGCATATTTGGACCTTTGATAGCCAATCATGAAATATGAAACCTATTGGTATAGGTATCCAACACTTCCATACCAAGAAAGTATTGCATGAGCCCCAAGTCTTTCATTTCGAACTCTCTTGCAAGTTCCTCTTTGCAATACTTGATCGGCTTATCATCACCTGTCAGAATCAAATCGTTGACATATAACAATAATCAACAATTTATCTTCAACCACAATATGGTAAAGGTTCACATCTACTTCGCTTTTGGTGAATCCCAACCCAGTGAAATAGCTATCGATCCTAGTGTACCAAGCACGGGGTGCTTATTTCAATTCATACATCACTCGATTGAGTCTGCACACATGAAATTCTCTATTAAAGGTCTTGTTGACGGTGTTGGACTTACAAACATGTAAGGGGATATCCTCAGTAAGAATTCCCAACTAGACCTCAGATTGTTTGGTGTAGGAGTCCCAGTAGTGGGTCGTAAAGCAATGCCTTTACCGCGATGTCGCACAGAGGCAAGTAAGATAACTCTGTCAGTAGTAAGGGTGTGACTATTGCAATGAGTCAAGGGAGGTGTATGAGAATTTCTAACACATGGGGGTGAGATGAGGGTGAATGTGAGTTCCAGGTTGAAAGGGATTGGTCCCAACTTGGCTAGGAATACATAACACAGGGACATACACAGCTTCTGGAAGTGCAATCCACTCAGATGCAGTAGTCACAACACACAAGGTAAGATAACACATACGACACTCATGGATCAGTCCGAACAAGTGCAATGGTTGTTACAGCAAGGTTCATGTGAAAGGTCTGTCTGATGTCGGTAGAGTAGTTGACATAGACGGGACAACACTAACAACATATACAACACATTTCTATAAATATATTACACATTACAACAAATGAATCAGTTCATATGTAGAACACAACTTAACACAACATGCATTACAAGTGTTAAAGATCAATCTTACAACAGATACAATACATGTGTGAAAACATGTTGGCTCTAATTATATAAAGAAGTGTAAGTTCCAATCATACAATACATCCATGTAAACATGCTAGCCCCAACAGTGAAATGTTACAACCACATCTGCATGCTCCTCCAAAGAGATGTACTAGCTCCCTGTAGTGGAGAAGACAAGGCACGTTATAATATTGTCCAAGCTCTTTCCAACACTAGTATTATCAGAAGCTTGGCTAACCAAAAGCCCTTACAATGAGTTATGAGGGACTATTTATAGCAAAGGGTGGGGTGACCCTTGACATTCCCCTTTGTGACAGTTCAACTACCCTCATGACTCTTCACCTTCTCTATGACTGTTACATCCAACTATTGACACTTGAATTACACTTGACATGACTCAATATTACAATGCACATGTACTTATGTGAGACAACATGGCTTGAGAAAGCCATGCAAGACATCACTGACACTTGGTCCATTGCGATGAGACCAACTCTTTGACATGCTTGTGATGTTGAAGGTGGTGAGCTGATGCCAAGCTTGGTCGTCCGTGATGGTATGCATGCACCTCATTGTGACATCTTGCTAAAGCGAACTCTTGCCTCCATTGCAATTGGTGCATTGGTTCGGCCCCTTCATCCAACTCGTCTACTAACATGCACATGGTCTTCTTGGGTGCAGTTGAATCGACAACACATTGATGCATAGTTTCCGTGATGAATTTCAAGTGTGTGCTAGTGGTAATGCGCATCAACTTACTGAAGTACATGTTTAGCTCCAGTTGGACTTGCTTCTTGTCTTCGCCTTGGTGAGTTTGTTGAATGAGTTGGATTGCATGCATGTACACAATGGAATACATGCTGCTAAATCCCTTACATGCGATCAACAACAATGCTCACCATGTTTGCTCTCTGTTAGCTGCTGGGATGGATCTTTAACTTGTATGGGCGTAGTTTCATCCGTGAGTGCACATTGCGCCCACTTTTGTTCCTCATCCTGCTGCAACTCATTATTCTATCTGTGAAACTTCATACTCTTCCTTGAGTTGCTACTTCAGTACATGCAACTCCTTCTTTGTTCCATTCTCTATCTTCGCGCAAACTTCATGTTGCGCCGTCACCTCGTAACCTGAGTCTCCAAAGTTGCTCTCGTTATCAATGGATCTGCTTGATCTTGCAACTTTGTCCCGCCTCTATGTTGTCAACAACCTTCCTTTTGCTGCTACATTCGTTGTATTCGTTGTGTTCACTGCACTCGTTGAATTCAGTATGTTGGCTTCAGCTGTTGTTCATGATGTTGCTTGTTGTGATGCTACTGCTATCATATCTTGATGTCCATGTCTACGAACAACTTGATATCTTCATGAGAAGGCAAGCTCATAGACATCTGATCGATTGCATCTCCAGGTGTGCTTTAGACGGTATCTTCGGCTCTGCTCTCTTGGAAACCATTGTACTTGCACTACTGAGAGGTAGATGAACACCTACAATACCTTGAGACATGGCAACACTCATGGCAAGCAATTTGTCAATTGAGAACCAAAATGAACTTGAGAACTGCCTGGTAATATACTTGAGTGACTGATCATGAAGGTTGCCCAATTTCGACTAGGAGTTAAGGAGACCGACTGCCATCACTGCACAAGGCATAGTCTGAGCTGCAAGGAGACTTAATGATTACTGGAACTGAATAATGCACAGTCCAGTCTAGTTGCTAACTGCTAGGATTGCGCAATGTGCAATCTCAGCTGGCAGTGATTTCAGGCTCAGACACTGCATTGCGCAATTTTCTAGGCCAACAGTCACTGTCCCTCAGGATTGCGCAAAGCAGGACTGGGGAACAACTTTTGGGAAAAATGCACATTTTAGGAGAGGAATGTAAAGCCTTCCATCTTAGGATTGCGCAATTCTATCTTGGTGAGGAAGATTCCGGGCCAAGGTTTCCCAGACTCGCCAATAGGCAACTAAAAATGAATGTGAGTACGAATGCATGCCGATACTAAGTGTAAGCATAAGTGAATGATCATGCATGCAAATGGTGAATGACAAATTTAGAAAATGGAGCAACATGCATGTGGGTGAGGTGAGTCTCTAAATCAGCGACTGTTCACGAAAAATAGTTTCATGCATGCAAGAACAGTGAGATGTTGATGAAAACTGAAACGGTGCTAGGAAAAGCTAATATACATGTAAATGACAACACACGTTCAAAGAAATCAAGAAAATAGTACTCATACAAGTGAAAACACAAAAAGCGACAGAAATGCAACACAGGGCATGGGAAGCGGGCTTACCCCAAAACAATTGAGCTAAATGTGTCAATTGCTCCTAGATGTGATGTGGGATGTTAGAGCTCCAAGGTTGATGTGAGGAATGAGCTATGTATCATTTGTTTGATGAGTTTCAATAAGATCTAGGTTGTGATGCGCATGCCACAAATCTAGGGAAAGCAACACTTGGTGGGAACTTTCTGAAATGATCCTTGCATGTAACCTCCAACTGCTAAACATAGATCCTTGAAACAAGGGATGCCTTTACATGCTGCCTTGGAAGAAGCAGCCTATGCATGCAAGTCATTTTTTCTTAGTCTCGGAGGGAACCGATCAACTCAGCTGCACATGCAAGAGACTGCTCGATTGCTTGAAAGAAATGTGCAGTTTGGTTGGGAGTTGGGCTAGATGCCCAAGAGATTTGCGTAATTTTTGGGTAGAGAAGCTGACTACTATCCATATTTGCACAAATTCTGGGTTGAGATGCCCTACTAGGGAAAATTGCATAATTCCTGCTGGGAGTGTTGACTGGTAGGATTGCTCAATCCTAGAGCCCAGCAGGCTACCAGACAAGATTGCGTAATTTCTGGAGGGAAGGATGGTTTCCCTCCAGAAATGCGCAATTTTCTAGGGAAAGTTGTTCAGCCTACAGCTGGACCAAGTCTAGGTGAACAACATGTGAGGGGAATGCATCAAGCTGTGATCGACAACCTACCTTTGTGCATGAAAAACACTGAAGCTGGTGAACTTGAAGAAGCAAGGAAAGCTACTGTGAAGGTTGGAAGGGAGGCTCCAAAATGAAGCTTAGGAAAAATTTTGGAGGGTGGTTGTAACCGCTACAACACTTGGCAACACACTTGTAGAACTCCAGCTCTCTTAATGAACCTTGTTCATGAAAAGAAAGTCTAACACCTCTGGAAGTATTATTCAATTCTCAACTCCTCTTGGTTTCCACACTAGCTTGATTGTAAGATGTACCATCTGCCAAGCTCTTGGTCGATTGACCCACATTCCAAGCCAAGGAAACACAGTTGTTTCGATTCGGGTTGAGGGGTATATTGATGCACAAGCAGTATAGTCGTCAGAGTCTTAGTTTCATCTCTGGTTTTGCTTCGTTTCCAGCAGGCATGGACAGTACCCTAGCGGAGTCTCATAGGAACACAAGCATGGCTTCACTGCCAGCAAGCCTAGTTAGTACCCCGACGGAGTTACTTGCATCACCTCCTTGTGTAGGAAGCCTTTCTCTTCTTTCGCCTTATTCATTTTTCATTTTTCATTTTTTCATTTTTAATTGTGCACAACACTTATTCATTTCATGGGCGGAAGAGGGATCCCGACATATTGAGAGAAGAAGACATTGTTCGTATAGAGAAGTAGTTTATTATACCTCTGACATGCCTATTAAGGTTTTCCCTCTCACCTTACTCTACTTGACTAAGCTGACAAGGGTCAACCCAAAAAAAACCGACTAGAGTACGTGACACTAGTAAGCATGCAAGCATTGTGTTTTCACCAAGGTTCACTTAGAATAGTATGCATTTTCCATCAACGTATCATGGACTGAAAGTAACAAGTTCTCCATATAGAGGTAGAATGATAGATAACCAAGTAGTAATAGCAACACAAGGCCTCTTGTACTTTACCCGGCTTGCTTCAAGAGTCATACATGGTTTCATGCGAAACTATCCTATGAAACAAAACAAACGAACTAACAAACAACAAAGCAGAGCAAAAGTAGAAGCAAAAGTGAAAAAAAAGCAAGTAAGCAAACAAGCAAGCAGACAACCAAACAAACAAACAAACAAAGTAAGAAAACAATCATATAAGCAATTGCTACTTCTAATCCTAAGCTAATCAGTGAATGGGTCATCTCACGCGAAGTGATACTTCAAATGCATCCACCAGCGCATTGGTTGACCCATGTTGGTGAAGGCATGGTTCACGAACAAGACAACTATGTGAACCAACAAACAAGAAAGATATAACAGTGAGGACAAATGCACTTTGAGCTTACAAGTGACCACAGAACAAAGATGAGTGAAAGTGCATGACATGCATTATGTGGTGCTACCATGATGTTGTGCTACACCACGTGCAAATGTTGAGTGTATGCATTCTCTTGACTATGACATGCAAGCAAACGTGAGAAAGGTAGACCACTTGTGTTGTGCATGTGTGCTTGCTGTGTAAGATTCCTCCAATGCATGAGTGATGGGATCATGTAGTCTTAGTGGAGGAAGCAAAATCTGGGTGTTTGGTTGATCTTCTATGCAAAACAGAGAGTGATGAGGAGCCTTGAGTGTTTCAACAATTTCCTGACTGGAAGTGAAACCAACCTTAGGACAACAAGGGCCTGACATAACCATCAGCTTGGTCTGAAGTGCCTTGAGAGTCTAGGGGTTTCAACTTTGTTGATAGATAGATCATTGTAGACCAATGTCTTGGATATATTAACAATGGTTGAATCAACACCATGATTGGTTGAGGAAGTGAATAGATTAGAAAATTTGAGATGCTCATTGGCATTCTCATGATTTGATGAATCAGGTAGAGGGGTAGATGAGAAGAAAAGATGTTCACCCTCTATGTTTTCAAGAAAGATAGATGACAGATTGGATGGATGTTTTGTGGAAGATGTGTCCTCTTTGCACTTTAATGATAGTTTGACATCCAACGTGTCCTGTGAATGATCAGAAGTAGAAGCATCCAGAAATAATTTTTCACAAGGGAAATCAACAATGGCAAAATCATAAGGGATGTTGGGATGAAGTGGATGAGGTGCAGCTAGGAGGGATTCATCCTTCACTGTGGGCTCTTCTTTAGATTCCCACACACACTCATCATGAATGATGGCACTGGTTGGCTGCAGAACACCAACTCTGTCAACAGCTTGATCCTCGTTCATAATAGGTGAGGATTTCAGAATGTGAGAACACAAGACAATACAATCTAAAGGATCAACAGAACGGGAGGACGGAGGTCAAGGGGAAGAGTTGATGTGACAACTAATAGGCTTGCTAGCCAAATCTACACAAATCTCAAGAGTAGGTGGGGTGGGAGAGTGTGATAGTTCAACAGAGGCATGCTCATGATCTCCCACATCACTTCGTGGTGGTGGATGTGTTTGATGAGGTGAAGGCGGAAATTCACTTGTGACAACGACTATGCCTTCCTGTGATTGCACAGCTCCATCACTGAAGTGTGTTGAGAAAGGTTCGGATATGTGAAGAAGATACTCAAATATTCCATCAAGAAATTCCCAATCAATATCATCTTAGGGGAATTGGTATAAAAGATTACAAAAGAGTGTGTGAAACTGTTCAAAAGATTCATCAGGTGCTTTTCGTAATTTCAGAATTTCTTTGTTGAGTGCTTTATGGTCACAGTGATTGAAAGCATGGTCTATCTTTGCGGCTAGATGAGAAAGAGAATGAATAGTGGCACACCAGTGCATTCGGTTCCCTTGAAGCGTGGAGATGAATAGTGCATAGCTCATATATTCCTCAAAGAATCCATGTCTTTCGCATGAGCCTACAATGCCGACCACATGCCTTACCAAGGCTACGTAGCCTCCACCATCAAATGTTTTATGAGACAAGTTATCTGAGAGCCTTTTTAGAATGATGAAATCATTTCCATAAGACATGCATTTCGGAAGAGAAACTTGGTAGTTAGTCATGATAGATGCAAAGAGATTCCAAAAAGATGTGAGGAGTCATCTTGTCATCTATCCCTCTTTCTAGCACCAAAATTTTGATGGTGTTGGACCCACCAACATGTAAGGGGATCTCCTCGATAAGAAGTCCCAACTAGACCTCAAACTGTTTGGTGTAGGAGTCCCAGCAGTGGGTCGTAAAGCATTGCCTTGACCACGATGTCGCACAGAGACAAGTAAGATAACTCTATTAGTAGAAAGGGTGTGACTACTGCACTGAGTCAAGGGAGGTGTATGAGAAGTTCTAACACATGGGGGTGAGATGAGGGTGAAGGTGAGTTCTAGGTTGAAAGGGATCAATCCCAACTTGGCTAAGAACAACAACGCACATGACATACATAACTTCTAGTGGCGCAGTCCACACGGATGCGATAGTCACAACACACAAGGTAAGATAACGCGTACGACACTCACGAATTAGTCTGAATGAGTGAAATGGTTGTTACAACAAGGTTCATGTGAAAGGTCTGTCTAATGTCTGGTAGAGCAGTCGACATCGATGGGACAACATTAACAACATATACAACACATTTCCATAAATAGATTATGCATTGCAACAAATGAACTTGTTCAGATGTGGAACACAACTTAAAGCAACATGCATTACAAGTGTTAAAGATCAACCTTACAATAGATGCAATACATGTGTTAAAACTTGTTGGCTCTTATTATATAAAGAAGTGTAAGTTCCAATCATACAATACATCCATGTAAACCTACTAGCCCCAACAGTGAAACGTTACAACCTCATCCGCATGCTCCTCCAAAGATATGTACTAGCTTTGTGCAGTGGAGAAGCCAATGCACATTACAATATGGTCCAAGCTATTTCCAAGAATAGTCTTATTAGAAGCTTGGTTGACCAAAAGCCCTTAAAATGAGTTATGAGGGACTATTTATAGCAAAGGGTGGGGTGACCCTTAACATTCCCCTTTGTGATAGTTCAACTACCATCAAGACTCTTCACCTACTCTATCATTGTTACATCCAACTATTGACACTTGACTTACACTTGACCTGACTCAACATTACAATGCACATGTACTCATGCGAGACAACATGGCTTGAGCAAGCCATGCAAGACATCATTGACACTCGGTCTGTTGTGATGAGACCAACTCTTTGACATGCTTGTGATGGTGAAGGTGGTGAGCTGATGCCAAGCTTGGTCATTCGTGATGGTGTGCATGCACCTCATGGTGACATCTTGCTGAAGCGAACTCTTGCCTCCATTGCAATCGGTGCATTGGTTCGACCCCTTCATCCAACTCGTCTACTAACATTCACATGGTCTTCCTAGGTGTGGTTGAACCGGCAACACACTGATGGATAGTTTCCATGATGATATTCAAGTGTGTGCTAGTGGTCATGCACATCAACTTGCCAAAGTACATGTTCAGCTCCAGTTGGACTTGCTTCTTGTCTTCGCCTTGGTGAGTGTGTTGAATGAGTTGGATTGCATGCGTGCACAGAATGGCATGCATGTTGCTGAATCCCTTACATGCGATCAACAACACTGCTCGCCATGTTTGCTCTTTGTTAGCTGTTGGGATGGATCTTTATCTTGTATGGGTGCAGTTTCATCCGTGAGTGCATGTTGTGCCCACTGTTGTTCCTGATCATGCTGCAACTCATTCTTCTATCTGTGTAACTTCATATTCTTCCTTGAGTTGCTACTTCAGCACATGCAACACCTTCTTTGTTCCATTCTCTATCTTTGTGCAACCTTCATGTTGCACCATCACTTCATAACCTGAGTCTCCATAGTTGCTCTCGTTATTAGTAGATATGCTTAATCTTGCAACTTTGTCCTGCCTCTATGTTGTCAACAACCTTCCTCTTGCATTCATTGCATACGCTAGATTTGCTGCGTTCACTACATTCATTGTGTTCGCTGAATTCGGTATGCTACCTTCAGCTTCTGTTCATGATGTTGCTTGTTGTGATGCTGCTGCTGTCATATCTTGATGTTCGTGTCTATGAAAAACTTGATATATTCATGAAAAGGCAAGCTCATAGACATCTGATCGATTGCATCTCCATGTGTGCTTTGGATGGTATCTTTGAATCTGCTCTCTTGGAAACCATTGTACTTGCATTAATGAGAGGCAGATGAACACCTACAATACCTGGAGACATGGCAACACTCATGGCAAGCAATCTGTCAGTCGAGAACCAAAATGAACTTGAGAACTGACTGACAATATACCTGAATCACTGATCATGAAGGTTGCGCAATTTCAGCTGGGAGGTCAGGAGACCGATGACCATGACTACACAAGGCATAGTCTGAGCTGCTGGGAGACTGACTAACTACTAGAACTGCATAATGCACAATCCAGTCTAGTTTCTAACTGCTAGGATTGTGTAATGTGCAATCTCAGCTGGCAATGGTTGCAGGCTCAGTGACTACATTACGCAACTTTCGTGGCCAACATTCATTGTCCCTTAGGATTGCACAAAGTAGGACTGGGGAACAGCTGTTGGGAAAAAATGCACATTTTGAGAGAGGAAGGAAAAGCCTTCCATCTTAGGATTGCGCAATGCTATCTAGGTGAGGTAGAGTTCGGGCCAAGGTTTCCTAGACCCGCTGACGGGCAACTGAAAGTGAATGTGAGTGCAAATGCATGTTGATACTAAGTGTAAGGATAAGTGAATGATCATGCATGCAAATGGTGAATGACAAATTTAGAAAATGGAACAACATGCATGTGGGTGAGGCGAGTTGCCGAATCAGTGGCTGTTCATGAGAAATAGTTTCATTCATGTGAGAGCAGTGAGATGTTGATGAAAACTGAAAGGGTGCTAGGACAAGCTAATATACATGTAAATGAAAACACGCATTCAAATAAATCAAGAAAATAGTATTCATACAAGAAAAAACACAAAAACCGACAGAAATGCAACACAGGGCATGGGAAGCAGGCTTACCCCAAAACCGCTGAGCTGAATGTGCCAACTGCTCCTAGATGTGATGTGGGATGTCAGAGCTACAAGGTTGATGAGAGGAATGAGCTCTACAACATTTGTTGGATGAGTTTTGATAAGATCTAGGTTGTGATATGCATGCCATAAATCTAGGGAAAGCAACACTTGGTGGGAGGTTTCTGAAATGATCCTTGCACGTAACCTCCAACTGCTAAACATAGATCCCTGAAACAAGGGATTCCTTTGCATGTTGCCTTGGGAGAAGAAACCCACACATGCAAGACAATTTTTCTTGGTCCCGGAGGGAACCGATCAACTCAGCTGCACATGCAAGAGACTGCTCGATTTCTTGAAATAAATGTGCAGTTTGGCTGGAAGCTGGGCTAGATGTCCAGGAGATTTCCATAATTTTTGGGCAAAGAAGTTGACTACTACCCATATTTGTGAAAATTCTGGGTTGAGAAGCCCTACTAGGGAAAATTGTGCAATTCCTACTGGGAGTGTTGATTGGCAGGATTGTGCAATCCTAGAGCCCAGCAGGCTGCCAGACAAGATTGTAATTTCTGGAGGGAGGGATGGTTGCCCTCCAGAAATGTGCAATTTTCTAGGGGAAGTTGTTCAGCCTACAATTGGACCAAGTCTGGGTGAACAACCTGTGAGCGGAATGCATCAAGCTGTGATCGACAAGCTACCTTTGTGCACGAAAAACACTAAAGCTAGTGAACTTGACGAAGCAAGGAAATCTACTGTGAAGGTTGGAAGGGAGGCTCCAAAATGGAGCTTAGGGAAAATTTTGGAGGGTGGTTGTAGCCACTACAACACTTGGTGACACACTGGTAGAACTCCAGCTCTCTTAATGGACTTTGTTCGTGAAAAGAAAGTCTAACACCTTTGGAAGTATTGTTCAATTCTTAGCTCTTCTTGGTTTCCATGTTAGCTTGATTGTAAGATGTACCATCTGCCAAGCTCTTGGCCAATTGACACACATTCCAAGCCAAGGCAACACAGTTGTTTCGATTGGTGTTGAGGGGTATATTGATGCACAAGCAGTATATTCGTGAGAGTCTTAGTTTCATCTCTAGTGTTGCTTCGCTACCAGGAGGCCTAGACAGTACCTCGGCATAGTCTTAAAGAACACAAGCATGGCTCCACTACTAGCAAGCCTAGTTAGTCCCCCGACGGAGTTACTTGCATCACCTCCCTATGTAGGAAACCTTTCTCTTCTTTCATCTTCTTCATTTTTCATTTTTCATTTTTTCACTTTCATTTTTTCATTTTTAATTGTGCATAACACTTATTCATTTCATGGGTGGAAGAGGGATCCCAAATTATTGAGATAATAAGTGGTTGTTCCTACAGAGAAGTAGTTTATTATACCTCTGACGTGCCTATTAAGGTTTTCCTCCTCACCTTACTCTACTTGATTGAGCTGACAAGGGTTAACCCAAAAAAAATCGACTAGAGTAGGTGACACTAGTAAGCGTGCAAGCATTGTGTTTTCACCAAGGTTCACTTCAAACAATACGTATTTTCCATCGACGTATCATGGACTGAAAGTAACAAGTTCTCCATATAGAGGTAGGATGATAGATAACCAAGTAGTAATAGCAACACAAGGCCTCTTGTACTTTACCCAGCTTGCTTCAAGAGTCATACATGGTTTCATGTGAAACTATCCTATGAAACGAAACGAGCGAACTAACAAACAACAAATCAGAGAAAAAGCAGAAGCAAAAGTGAAAGCAAAGAAAGTAAGCAAAATAGCATGCAAGCAAATGCTACTCCTACTCCTAAGATAATCAGTGAATGGGTCATCTCACGTGAAGTGATACTTTGAATGCAGCCATCGGTGCATTGGTTGACCCATGTTGGTGAAGGCATGGTTCACGAACAAGACAGCTATGTGAACAAGTAAACAAGAAAGATATAAAATTGAAGACAAACGCACTCTGAGCTTACAAATGACCATAGAATAAAGATGAGTGAAAGTGCATGACATGCATTATGTGGTGCTACACTATGTGCACATGTTGAGTGTATGCATTCTCTTGATTATTACATTCAAGCAAACATGAGAAAGGTAGACCACTTGTGTTGTGCATGTGTGCTTGCTGTGTAAGATTCCTCCAATGCATGAGCGATGGGATTGTGTAGTCCGAGTGGAGGAAGCGAAATCTGGGTGTTTGGTTGATCTTCTATGCAAAACAGAGAGTGATGAGGAGCCTTGAGTGTTTCAACAATTTCCTGACCGGAAGTGAAACCAACCTCAGGACAATGAGGGCCTGACATAACCATCAGCTCGGGTTGAAGTGCCTTGAGACTCTGGGGGGTTTCAACTTCGTTGACAGATAGATCATTGTATACCAATGTCTTGGATAGATTAACAACAGTTGAATCAACATCATGATTGGATGAGGAAGTGAATAGATCACGACAACCAATATTAGAAAATTCGAGATGTTCATTGGCATCCTCCTAATTTGATGAATCGGGTAGAGGGGTAGATGAGAAGAAAAGATGCTCACTCTTTGTGTTTTCAAGAAAGATAGATGACAGATTGGACTAATGTTCTGAGGAAGATGTGTCCTCTCTGCACTGTAATGACAAACTGACATCCAACGTGTCCTGTGAGTGATCGGAAGTAGAAGCATTTGGAAATGAGTTTTCACAGGGGAAATCAGCAGTGGAAAAATCACAAGGGAAGTCAGGATGAAGCGGATGAGGCGCAGTTGGGAGGGATTCATCCTTCATCGCAGGCTCTTCTTTAGATTCCCACATACACTCATCATGAATGATGGCACTGGTTGGCTGCATAACACCAACTCCGTTGACAGCCTGATCCTCATTCACAATAGGTGAGGAGTTCGGAATGTGAGAACACAAGACAGTACAATCTAAAGGATCAACAAAACGCGAGGATGGAGTTCGAGGGAAAGAGTCGATGTGACAACCAATAGGCTTTCTAGCCAAATCTGTGAAAATCTCAAGAGTAGGTGGGGTGGGATAGTGTGACAGTTCAACAGAGGCATGTTCATGATCTCCCACATCACTTCGTGTTGGTGGATGTGTTTGATGAGGTGAAGGTGGAAAGTCACTTGTGACAACGACTGTGCTTGCCTGTGATTGCGCAGCTCCATCACTGAAGTGTGTTGAGTAAGGTTTGGATATGTGAAGAAGATACTCAAATCTTCCATCAAGAAATTCCCAATCAATATCATCATAAGGGAATCAATATACAAGATTACAAAAGTGTGTGTGAAACTGTTCAAAAGATTCATTAGGTGCTTTTCATAATTTCTTTGTTGAGTGCTTTATGGTCACAGTGATTGAAATCACAATCTATCTCTACGACCAGATGAGCAAGAGAATGAATAGATTTTTTGAGCAACGTGGCACATCAGTGCATTGGGTGCCCTCGAAACGTGGAGATGAATAGCATGTAGCTCATATATTCCTCAAAGAATCTATGTCTTTCGCATGAGCCTACAATGCCGACCACATGCCTTACCAAGGCTATGTGGCCTCCACCATCAAATGTTTTATGAGACAAGTTATCCGAGAGCCTTTTCGGAATAATGAAATCATTTCCATAAGACATGTATTCTGGAAGAGAAACTCGGTAGTTAGTCATGATAGATGCGAAGTGATTCAAAACAGATGTGAAGAGTCAACTTGTCATCTGGCCCTCCTTCTAGAACCAAAATGTTGATGGTCTTGGACCCGCCAACATGTAGGGGAATCCCCCTGATAAGAAGTCCCAACTAGACCTCAGACCGTTTGGTGTAAGAGTCCTAGCAGTGGGTTGTAAAGCAATGCCTTGATCACAATGTCGCACAGAGGCATGTAAGATAACTCTGTCAGTAGCAAGGGTGTGACTGCTGCACTGAGTCAAGGGAGGTGTATGAGAAGTTCTAACACATGGGGGTGAGATGAGGGTGAAGGTGAGTTCCAGGTTGAAAGGGATTAGTCTCAACTCGGCTAGGAACAACAACACACATGACATAGACAGCTTCTAGTGGAGCAGTCCACACGGTTGCGATAGTCACAACACACAAGGTAAGATAACACATACAACACTCACGAATCAGTCTGAACGAGTGAAATGGTTGTTACAACAAGGTTCATGTGAAAGGTCTATCTAATGTCTGGTAGAGCAGTTGACATGGACAAGGCAACATTAACAACATATACAACACATTTCCATAAATATATTATGCATTACAACAAATGAATCAGTTCAGATGTAGAACACAGCTTAAATCAACATGCATTACAAGTGTTAAATATCAACTTTACAATAGATACAATACATGTGTGAAAACGTGTTGGCTCTTATTATATAAAGAAGTGTAAGTTCCAATCATACAATACATCCATGTAAACCTACTAGCCCCAACAGTGAAACGTTACATCCACATCCACATGCTCCTCCAAAGAGGTGTACTATCTCCGTGCAGTGGAGAAGCTAAGGCACATTATAATATTGTCCAAGCTCTTTCCAAGGATATTCTTATCAGAAGCTTGGCTGACCAAAAGCCCATATGATGATTTATGAGGGACTATTTATAGCAAAGGGTGGGGTGACCCTTGACATTCCCCTTTGTGATAGTTCAACTACCCTCATGACTCTTCACCTATTCCATGATTTTTACATCCAACTATTGGCACTCGACTTACACTTGACATGACTCAACATTACAATGCACATGTACTCAAGTGAGAGAACATGGCTTGAGCAAGCCATGCAAGAAATCACTGACACTTGGTCCACTGTGATGAGACCAACTCTTTTACATGCTTTTAATGGTGAAGGTGGTGAGTTGATTCCAAGCTTGGTCTTGTTGAAGCGAACTCTTACCTCCATTGCAACCGGTGAATTGGTTCAGCCCTTTCGTCCAAATCATCTGCTAACATGCACATGGTCTTCTTGGGTGCAACTGAACCGAAAACACACTGATGCATAATGTCCGTGATGATCTTCAAGTGTGTGCTGGTGGTCATGTGCATCAACTTGCCAAAGTACATGTTCAGCTCCAATTGGACTTGCTTCTTGCCTTCACCTTGTTGAGTGTGTTGAATGGGTTGGATTGCATGCATGTGCACAATGACATGCATGTTGCTAAATCCATTGCATGTGATCAACAACACTACTCACCATGTCTGCTCCGTGTTAGATGTTGGGATGGATCTTCAACTTGTACAGGCGCAGTTTCATCCGTGAGTGCACGTTGCGCCCATTGTTGTTCCTAATCCTGCTGCAACTCATTCGTCTATCTGTGCAACTTCATGTTCTTCCTTGAGTTGCTACTTCAACACATGCAACTCCTTATTTGTTGCATTCTCTGTCTTCGCACGACCTTCATGTCACTCCGTCACCTCATAGCTTGAGTCTCCAAAGTTGCTCTCGTTATCGGTGGATCTGCTTGATCTTGCAACTTTGTCGCACCTCTGTGTTGTCAACAACCTTCCTCTTGCATTCATTTCATCCACTGCATTCGTTGTGTTCACTGCATTCGTTGCATTCGCTGCATTCAATATGTTGCTTTCAACTGCTGTTCATGATTCTACTTGTTGTGACATTGCTGATGTCATATCTTGATGTCCTTGTCTACGAACAACTTGATATCTTCGTGAGAAGGCAAGCTCATAAACATTTGATTGATTGCATCTCGAGGTATGCTTTGGACAGTGTCTTCGACTCTGCTCTCTTGGAAACCATTGTACCTGCACTGCTGAGAGGCAGATGAACACCTACAATACCTGGAGACATGACAACACTCTTGGAAAGCAATCTGTCAGTCGAAAGCCAAAATGAACTTGAGAACTCACTGGAAACATACCTGTGTGACTAATCATGAAGGTTGCACAATTTCAGCCAGGAGGCCAGGAGACCAACTGCCAAGACTGGACAAGGCACAGTCTGGGGTATTGGGAGACAAACTAACTATCGAAACTGCACAATGCACAATCCAATCTAGATGCTGACTGCTAGGATTACACAATACGTAATCTTAGCTGACAATCGTTGCATGCTCAGTTACTGCATTGCACAATTTTCTTGGCCAACAATCACTGTCCCTCAGGATTGCGTAAACGAGGCCTGGGGAACAACTTCTAGGAAGAAATGCACATTTCTGGAGAGGAAGGCAAAGCCTTCCATCTCAGGATTGCACAATGCTGTCTTGGTGAGGCAGATTTCGGGCCAAGGTTTCCCAGACTTGCCAATGGGAAACTGAAAGTGAATGTGAGTGTGAATGCATGCTGATACCGACTGTAATCATAAGTGAATGATCATGCATGCAAATGGTGAATGACAGATTCATAAAATGGAACAACATGCACGTGGGTGAGGTGAGTCACTAAATCGATGACAATTCGCAAAAAACAGTTTCATGCATGCGACAACATTGAGATGTTGACAAAAACGGAAACGGTGCTAGGACAAGCTAATATACATGTAAATGATAGAATGCATTCAAAGAAATCAAGAAAAAAGTACTCATACAAGCGAAAACACAAAAAGTGACAGAAATGCAACACAAGGCATGGGAAGCGGGCTTACCCCAAAACAGCTGAGCTGAATGTGTCAACTACTCCTAGATGTGATGTGGGATGTCAGAGATGCAAGTTTGATGTGAGGAATGAGCTCTGCAGCATTTGGTTGATGAGTTTCGATAAGATCAAGGTTGTGATGCACATGCCACAAATCTAGGGAATGCGACACTTCGTGGGAGGTTTTTGAAATGATCCTTGCATGCAACCTCCAATTGCTAAACATAGATCCATGAAAAAAGGGATGCCTTTACATGTTGACATGGGAGAAGCAACCTATGCATGCAAGTCAATTTTGCTCGGTCCTAGAGGGAACCAGTCAACTCAGCTGCACATGCAAGAGACTGCTCGACTTCTTGAAAGAAATGTGCCTTTCTGGTTGGGATCTGGGTTGACAACCCATGATATTTGTGCAATTTCTAGGTAGAGCAACTGATTGTTGCCTAGATTTGTGCAAATTCTAGGCTAAGCATCCTTGCTGGGGAAATTTGCGTAATTCCTGTTGGGAGTGTTGACTGGTAGGATTTTGCAATCTTGGAGCCCAGAAGGCTGCTAGACAGGATTGCGCAATTTCTGGAGGGAAGTTTGGTTGCCCTCTAGAAATGCGCAATTTTCTAGGGGAATCTGCACAGCGTATAGATGGACCAAGTCCAGGTGAACATCCTGTGAGTGGAATGCATCAATCTGTGATTGACAAGCTGCCTTTGTGCAAGAAAAACACTGAAGCTGGCGAACTTGACGAAGCAAGGAAGGCTGCTATGAAGGTTGGAAGGGAGGCTCCAAAATGAAGCTAAGGAAAAATTTTGGAGGGTGGTTGTAGCTGCTACAACAGGTCTCAAATCCATTAGGCTGCTCAGTATACATCTCTTCCTCAATCATGTCCTTGAGGAATGTTGTCTTTACATCTATATGATGTATCTTCCATCCCATCTATGCTGACAGTGCTAGAATGGACATGATTCATGAGTACCTTTCTACAGGAGCAAAAGTCTCATCGTAATCAATCCCCTCCACCTGAGAGAACCATTTGGCCACAAATTCGGCTTTGGATTTCTCCACATTACCATTTGCTACCTGCTTTACCTTTTAAAGCCATTTGGAACTCACCATTGACTTGTCTATTGGTCTTGGGACCACTTCCCAAACACTGGTCCTGATAATGGAGTCATACTCCTCAACCATGGAATCAACCTAAACGGGTTGATGCATTACTTCCTCAAAAGAGGATGGCTCAATCTCTACACTCCCAATCATTAGAGAAATGTAGACAGTGCACCTCTCTTGTGACCTCCTCTACTTGCATTGTGATGTGGGTTCTCCCACATTCTCTCTAACATCATGCAATAACCTGTCAGACTCTCAAGTGCAATTTCTCCCATCTCTGGAAGACTGCATGAGTGGGTGTTTCCACTCCCTACTCCTCTGCATGTGGATCCTCCAAATCATCCGGAGGTTCCTCCTTTGGATCTAAAATCTCATCAATAGCATGTAGCTAAAAATACCTCCCAAGGGAACATCTCATGGCCTTCTCTTCATCGAACTTCACATCTCTGTGAAGCCCACAAATATGCCCAACTCAGCTATTGTCTCTAGCTTTTTTTGTGCATCTTTCGTAACATGGCAGTGAAATAATGAACCAAAGATCTTCAAGTGTGCCACATCTGATTTATTCCCTCAAAAATCCTCTTTTGGTGTAATTATCCTGAGAATTCAATGAGGGTTTATGTTCTACAAATAAAATGTTGTGTTGCATGCTTCAATCCACAAGTGTAATGGTAGGCCTTGATCTTGCAACATTCCCTGTGCCGCTCCTGCAATACTTTTGTTCTTCCTTTCAGCCACCCCATTCTGTTGTGGGTTATCAGGTGCTATCAACTCCGGTCAAATACATTATGATGCACAATTTTTTTTGAACTCATTTGACACATACTCTCCACTGTTATCACTTCTGAGAGATTTCACTTTCTTCTGCATGACGAAAATTCAACACTTATGAGGAAAATCATCAATAAATATTACATAATACCTGTGCTTGATCATGGATTCTATCAAGAATGTGGCACAAACATCTATGTGAATGCAATCAAGGATCACTTGTGCTCGGCTGCGAAAGGAAGCTTTGGTGTACTTCCCAAATTTATGCCCTTTTCATGTGTCTCTCTTCTCTAGTGTACCCTTGGGAAGCCTTGTATAAATTTGCTACAAGATCTTTAAAGCACCATGATGCAAGTGACCCAATCTCCTATGCCACAACTCACCAATGTCTTGGCTCTGCACCTTCTCTACTTTAGTGCTCAAAGCAGTGCAATATTCTACCTCCAATTTGTAGAGATTCTTTACTTGAGCCCTTATCTGCTTCACCTATCATGTGGCTATGTGATGATAGAATGCCTTTCCCTTACTCAATATCACATAATAGCCTCTATCCTCCAATGTGGCAACAAATACCAAGTTCTTCTTCAAACCCAAAACATACATAACATCTCGCAAAATGAGGGGAGAACTAGAATCCCTCTGAATGGTAATGGTACTGATATCGATTGTGATATACCTCCCATCATCACCCATCTTGATATGCATATGGAGATTTTTCTCCTCCAAGTTACTGAAGAGATCTTTGTTACTGGCCATATGGAATGAAGCTCCACTATTTAAGTACCACACACTACCAATCATCGATGATACGATACAAGCATTGAGGGTAAAATCTAGTTTGAACTGTGAAGGAAGAGCTTCACCCATTTCTCCTCCTGAGGGCTTCTTACCAGCCTTCTTGTGCGGAAACTTTGTGGCAAAGTGTCCCAGCTCGTGACAGTGAAAACACTTGATTTTGGACATGTCCTTCTTCTTTTCGCCCTTACAAGAATCTGATTTGGAATGGGATGACTTCCCCTTCCCTTTCTTTGCCTTACTAGCTAAGGCACAATTCTCCTCATCATCATGGTTTGATGAGGATCCATCTATGGTGTTTCACCGAATCTATTCCTGTACCAAGTTGGACCATAATTTCTCCCGCTCTGGTAGCTTCTCCCTCCCATTAACTGAGTCCTCATAATTTTGTCAACTCTTGGGAAGCCCTATAAGTGCTAGATTCACTAGATCGTCTTCAGAAAAAATAATCCCACTACTTCCAAGCTCATCCTTACATTGGGTGAACTTGGTCAAGTACTTCGGAATTGAGTCGCCCTTCTCCATATTGATCTTTCTGAGCTTGTCCTTTAGTGCCAGCTTGTTATGGTCACTTCTATTTTGAAACAGGTTTGTCATTGCATTCCACATTGCAAATGGAGTTTCCTTGCCATGGAGATTTGAGACAATATGATCTCAAACTCCTTCTAGGATAATCCTTCTTGCCTTTTCCACACACTTTCTCCATTCAACCAGATCTTTAACATCAGATGTTGGAGGCTTCTAAATACCATGATCTATGAATTAATTTAGCCAGTTGTCTTCCAACACTGCCTCCATCCTATCCTTCCAAGATATGTAATTCGAGATACCCTCCAGGGCATACTCAAGTCTCAAACTGTAGAATGACATCTTGCTGACCCTGAATTATGAAACTGCAAATTCGATTTCAACTGCACAAAAAATTGTATTCTCTTCTTCTATAATGTCTTCATCGTTGGTACCATGTAGATTTTTACTGTAGATTCAAACTGCTTATGTAATATGCTAAAACAAAAGACTTGAATCTAATCTACTCATCAACAGAAATTGATCGATGAAAATACTAAGCAGAAATGGAATAATTTCAATCGCACATAACAAAATATTTTTCTGGGGAAAGCAACTTCTCAAAACCCCGACTATATATATTGCATTAATGAATAGGTGCTCAAAATTATGCTAAAAACATAAAAATTTGTTAGAATGGTGTGGAACCTGAACGATCGCGTATTGCTCATCATATTGAATCCAGTGCAACTCGTTTCACGCGAAACAAACACTGCATGCTCCCAGAAACATGATTTGTTCGTTTTCCCAAACATACAAATCTGGTGCATGAGTTGACAAGGATGTTGACTAGGCATCCATATAGCCCAGTTAGCAAAAACAATATTCCTTGGAATATTCCATGGAATATCCTCAAAATATTCCTTATAGGTGGTGAATCGAAAGGTGACAAGTGTTGGGTTTTAATTGGTCTACGTCTCAGTTTTGGGCGAATCAGGAGGTGACACATGAATAAGCCAGAGGCCGCCATGTGTCCTCCGAAAGGCGTATTAAAATATTGGTTGGCAAGGAATGTCAGAGGCCAAGCTCAATCCTGTGACCTCCCGTCTAACAGTGCCAAAATTTATTGTTAAGCCTGCGACTTGTGACTTAACTATCATACGCGTGTTAAAATTATTTTTCCTAAGAAAGATTGTAACTATTTAATGTTCCTAGGGTGTTTTATTTGCAGGATGGCTTCTATTCTAGTAGGGTCTATTCTTATACCATCTTTTGAAATTATGTGACCTAACAACTTTCCTTCTTCTAACCCAAACAAGGACTTTTTGGGGCTTAAGGAGATTCCAAATTTCCTGCATTTAATAAAAACTTGCCTTAGATGATCCAAATGTTGATTGTTAGATTTTGAAAATACAGTAATATCATCTAGATATATCACAAGGAAATCATGAATTTCTTTTGCGAAGTCTATATCCATAGTCCTTTGGAAAGTGGCTCCTGCATTCATTAACCCAAAAGGAATTTTCACATACATAAATGTGCCCTAAGGAGTACTAAAGGCAGTTTTGGGTTGGTCATCTGGATGAACCAAGATTTGATTGTAACCAGAAAGCCCATCTAACAATGAGATTCTGGTTGATCCAACCACTCTCTGTAAAATGTGATCCATTTTGGGGAGAGGGTAATTGTCTTTTAGTGACACTTTATTGAGGTTTCTGATATCCACATAGAGTCTGATCTCACCAGTTTTCTTTCTAGTTGGCACCAAGTTTGAGACCCAATCATAAAATCTGGTTGGTGCAATTATTTTTACATCATACATCCTCTGAATTTCTTTTTCAATTACAGGTAATAAGACAAGATTAATCCTTCTAAGTTTTTGTTTGAAAGGCTTTCGATTTTCTTTAATAGGAATTGTGTGTTGAATGATGTTGGTGTCATATGATTTGAGGTCCTCATAACTCCAAGCAAAGACATCTTGAAATTATTTCAACAACTCAATGTATTTTACTTTTTTAGTTGGGGGTAATGATTTTGAATGTTTGATCAGTTTAGGAATTTCATCGGTGCCTATATTACATTCCTCTATATCAAACCTTGAAGGTTCCATTTTAGGTTTCCTAGGAACATTATTTGAATCAAATAAATATTCTAGAGGGGTTAATCCCTTTGGTAAGAAGTTATCCTTGAGATTAATTACTTCGGTTTCTTCACTGATTATTTCATCAATCTCAATTTGCTCTAAGTTATCTATGTCTACTTTGGTAAATTTAGTTGGGTTGAGTCTATCTATTTCATCAGCTTCTATCTCATTTATTTCTACCACATCCTTAGTGTCAAGATCTATTGATGTATCAGTATCTATATTGTTATTGGTAAACTCTTCTTCTAAAATTAAAATGTTATTTATCTGTTTATCATCAAAAAATATTTTCCAATTTTTCAAATTATCTAGAATTGCAGGTGTATGCCTAACTTCAGTAGTGTACTGATGGTTGGGCTGGAAGGGTAGTTTGCTGCTGTTGGCAAACATTGCTAAACTATAGGCTTGCATGTTATGTTTTCTAGGAATTACTGCAAGCCTTGTTTCTAAGAAAGTGTTAAGTATTTCCACGATAGTTCCCCTATAACAAATTAGTATGGAGTCCTTTGTCATATATACACCATCAATCTATTTTAAATTAGTTCAGAGTCTCCCATGATAGAAACTCTTTTACCTCCTAGATTCCTAACTAACTTAAGACCTAAAATTAATGCTTCATATTCGGCCATATTATTGGTACATTTAAAATTCAATCTATATGCATGGCCTTCTGAGTAATTATTTTCCAAATTATATATCCACACTCCTGCTCCTGCTTCTAACCTATTGACTGATCCATTAAAATCTAAATTCCATAACGTCTCATGATCTACATTTACACTATTTGGTGCAACAAACTTTTCATCATTTATAGAAATTTGACTGTCTAGTTCATTGAACAGTTCTGTAGTCTAGTCAGTTTCATTTTGTGGAAAACTGCAATTTCTTTTGGTTCTATATTAGTACTATCTAAAATTTTGTCTTGTGTTTGAACAACATTATACAGGATAAAAGAATTGATATATGAGTGTATGGAGTAGATGGGAAAGTTTTGAGGCTGATCCTGGCTACTTACCATATATTTCATTAATATTTCTCGATATAGTTTCTTAGGTTGTCCAAAAACAGAGATTGTTGCATATGACATATCTAGTTGTAAGGATCCTTGAAGTTTGGCTCCCCATGATCTGGATAACAACATGCCATACTTTGGTGGGATGTGAGCAACTACAATATCCATAAGGATGCTTTTGGTAGGATACTGGACCAAAGTGACACACAAGTCTTTAATCAATCCCAGACACTTTACCTGACTGGAGTCAAATGAGAATAAGTCTTTGTAAGGCCTTGTAATGTCTAGGTTTAATTTCTCCATCACTGATTTGGGCATTAAGTTGTGGGAGGCCCCAGAATCCAATATTGCATTGTGTAGAATTTTGTCATGGATACTAAGGCTAATGTAAAAAGTTGGAACTCCTCCTTATCATGGTTTGTCATTAACATCTGGACCAAATATAAGTTCTGGTTGGTCATCAAACAAGTTGACTAAATCCTCATTTTCAGCAATGTTTAAGGTCTGGGTTATCTGTGGTTTATAAGTTTCATTCTTGATTTTTTCTGTTAAAGGAATTGAAACCTTTAGCTTTGTTATCTTTGCTCCCAAATTGAATGGCAAAGAGAATTTTTCTATTTGAAGGTTTTGAATTTTTGCAGCAGGGATTTGTGTAGGCTTGTCTTCTTTTCATTTATTGGGGACCTCCTTATATGGATTTTCAAATCTGATGTTTTGAGCTTTGTCCACTGGTTCCTTAGGTGGAATTGAAGTGGATGGTTGATTAGCAGAAAGTTGATCAGATTTTATGTCTACAATTGTGGGGCTAGAAGGCTTTGGGTTTTCTCTAGGGAGAATTTGGAGGATTTTTGAAACAAGGGCTTCTTTTATTTTCTTGGGTTGATTTTGCACTATTTTCTTAGTTTGATCAGGGACATTAGTATTCTTTTTGATTCTTAAGTTATACTATTTATGGACTTCAAAGATGGCGGAATCATATCCCTGTTTATAATCAAATGATTCCCCAACTGTATTTGTAATTATTGTAGCATATACAATTCCTACTCATCTTGGGTTAGAAAAACAATGTCCTTATCATTTATTCCCATTAGATTAATTTGTGTATCTTTTTTTGGATCGTCTAGATGGGATGTCTCTGCATAATTTTCTTGAAAAGGAGGCCTAATGTCCTGATCCAATCCATTTTCCCCAATGTTTTGGTTTTTTCTAAAATTTGGGTTTCTAACTGGACGTGCTTGTTGGTTGTCCCATTGAGGTTTCCTCTCCATGTTCTCTATTCTATCCATTAGTGTTTCCATACTTTTGGTTAAAATTTCTATTTTAATGTCAGATGGTGAGGTTTCATCCTTTGCAGTTCCTCTCCTTTCATTTCTAACTCTAGCCCTTTTTTCTAACAAGTTAGCTTCTACACTAACAACTACACTTTGCATTTCTTCTAATGTTGGGGGGTTTCTTTCCCTAAGTTGGTATGCCATTTCTGTGTCAAAACCATCAGGGAATTTTATTAATGCTAAGTCAGGTGGGGGTCTAAGGTTAACTGGGATTGTGTTATATATATTATTGAATCTAGTGCAGTAACCTTGAACAGTTTCATTAGGCCCTCTTCTAATATTCTCATATTCTGAAAGGCTTTGTAAGGGATTCTTTTTCTTTTCCCACCTATCAATAAACAACTTTTGAAAATTTGCTAGGTCTACAATGTGGTTGGCAGGAAAGGCTTTAAACCACTTCTTGACATCACCAGTCAAAGTTTGGGCAAAGAGTCTCATATGGACATCTGCTTCATCTATTTCAAGTAATTCAAAAAAGTTAGACATCTTGTTTACATGCTACTGGGTAGTGTAATGATCAATAGCATCAAACAGGAAAATCTTACTCTGATAATCCGCAGGCATAACATGAAGTTGGGCAGGTAAAACAAGAGGAACATATTTGTTTTCCATTGTTGTAAGTTGGGAGAGATTGAGATGTGGAGTTGAAGTACCTTGAGATGATGTAGTAGTGGATGAAGAACCAGGACTAGTAGATGATGAATGAGTAATGATAGGTTGGTGAGGGAGTGTAGGTATAAATGGTGGTGAAGAATGGACTTCATGAAGTATTATTGTTGAAGTTGAGGGGAACAATGGTGAACTCAAAGTAGTGGACAATTGTTCAGAAAGCTCAGGGGTAGTTGCAATATTAATGGATGATTGTGGAGATTTTAGAATGTATTCATCAATTGATTTGTTGGCCTGTTGAATTTCAAGGTTTGCAATAAAATCAAGATCTAGAATTGTTTCATTGATTACATTTTCATATTTTGTTCTAAATAATGAAAGATCAAATGGCACATCAAAGGAAGTTCTTCTAAAAATAACCACTCATCAAGACATGAATTAGCTTTAACTAATGGTATTTGGCTAACCAAACTTTCTTCTTTTTTAGATTTTCTTGAAATTAGATTGGGATTATCAACTACTGGGGCAGGGTTTGGATATGGATTTACCCTAGTAAAATGAGTCTTCCTAGAAGTCAGAATTTCAAATTTTTTAATTGTCTTTGTGAGACTTTTTCAAAATAACTTCTAGCAAATGACTTTAAGAGGCTCAAAATGTAGATTTAGAATTTTCTTAAAGCTTTATTACGATTGAGGATTCGTTGTCCCCAGTATGGTCGCCACTATGTTATCACTAAGAAATTTCTCTAGAAGATATTAGTAGAAATAAAATGACTGTGGTAACCACAAACCAACTTTGGAGCATAGGCTCTAGCCAGACTAGGCTTAGAGAGAGTTAGGAATGTTCTGGGTGTTTTTGATTGGTATTCAAGATTGGATGGTGGAATCCTTGAAACAGATGGATAGATTGATGTCTTTAGACCATTGGACTATGGAGTCAACAAAAGGGCAGAAAAACCAGATAAACTCACTAAAGGGAATGTTCAAAGGGCAAGCTAGCAGGCAAGCTAGCAGAGTGAAGTGCAGGTCTTTGGAACAGGGGGGTGAAATGGTTTTAATCAAGGTGAGAGAGCAATTAAGGGTTCTCAGATCGAAATATAAACGAGAATAAAGGGTAATCGAAAGCAAAGGGCAATTAAGAATCGTTTGATCTAGATTAGAAAGAAACAACCTAAACTAAGGAGCAACCAATAATTCCTTAACTTAGATATCAGTAGAAAACATTTATATGCATAGCTGTTAAAACAGAGTGTAATTAAATAAATTCTGAGACATTGTTCCAGTTATAGCATTAAGATTCAGAAATACATTAAAGATTGTGGAAAAACTTTAAGAAAGATAACGATAACATAAGAAAATACTTGTCTGCACTTCGCTCAGCACATGGATGTTGTGAAACATCTTGTCTTTATTCATCAATCCAGCTTGTTGGGTCAGTCAATGATAGAATAGTTTTACAGTTCTTTTGATCAAAATTCTATAGAAATGTCTAAGAATTGTGAAGTATTTATACAAAAATTATTAGAAAATATCTCAAACTAACTTGAGATTTAATCTAGGAAATAAAAATATCTTCTTGCAAGAAGATAGAGACAACTATTGAACTGCTTCATGCTGTCCCATTTATTTTGGTACTGCTGGCCTTTTATGGTTTGATTTTAGCCCTTTATGCCTCCTTGCTGTTTGATCTTTCACGCTGGAAGCTTCATTTAATTTTGGCTTTCATCAAATACTCTTTGACTCTACTGACTTGTCTTCATCTTTTCACCTGGCTGTTTTACTTTCACCTTTTTACCGCATTTTTCTTATAGTAAATCAGTCAATTTCTCCCACATTTAAGCATTAGGAAATTGGATTTTTAATATCCTTCTGTATATCTCATCTACCTCAATGTACTTGGAAAAAGTAGGCTTATTGACAAACAAGTGTTTTACCTCATGCTGGAGGTAAAACAAGTTTTCAAAGGTATGGTATAGTACTTTGCCTATTGGCAATGCCTTCATTGAAGATGTACTAGCCTGTTCTTTTGCTAGCTCTCTGAGTTTTCTGTTGTAATCCTATTGTGTCATGAGCTTGTCATTTATGACTAAGGGACTAGGTAACCCTTTTTCTCTTAAAATTTGAAATTTATCCATAAATCTATCAATGGCTACCTGCATATTCTGACATTTTTCCTCCAAGTTTAACCTCAAGTTTCTCTTGTAAAGGACCTTCCTTATTTCCAAAATTATTTCTGTTCTGTCCTTAATTTCTAATTCTTGAAGTTCATATCTATTTTTACTATTAAGGAATTGGATGGTTCTGGTGGCATCTTCGGGCATCTCTCCCAATTCCTCTTTTACCTTTTGGATGGCTTCTGTAGCCATCTTTATTAGATCTATCTATTCAAAGATTACCTGAATAGATGGCCAAATATCATTGGCACAGTCAATGATATTGGCCCATAATAGTTCCTTAGCTTGCCCAAGAGGTTCTTTTAGTGTTAGGTCCTTTTCCATGGCTTTTATTCTCTCATTCATTCTGGCAGCCTTTTGCACTTCTTCCTTGTGCTTGTAATCAGTTTCCAAGCTTCACACCTTTTTTTTCAGCTTATTCATTTTTGTAGCCTGTATGGATATTTCCTCTATAGCTCTAACAAATTTTGCTACTTCATATGATGTACTTGTTGTTGATGTAGACTGTGTTGAAATCTGTTCTGCTATGGCCATAAGAGATGTGGGAGCTAGTGAGACTGCCAATGTAGAAGGAACAGTTGTTGAGATAGTTGGGATGACATTTACAAAGGTAGTGGCAATATCACTTTGCTTCGATTGAATTAAAGTGTCCAATTCCTTCTCTGTATCCCTTAATTGATCCTTTAATTTTAGGACTAAGTCCATCAATTCTTCATATCTGGTTTGGTTTTCCAAGACTTCCTATGTCTGGGGATGTTGCAACTGAGGTATCTTCAATTGCTTTTTAAGTGTTGCAATGTCATCATTCTTATTCTTAATTAGTTACTCAGTGGCTTTGATATTTTTGGGATCATGTCCCAATTCAATCACTAAGTCTTCTGAAGACTTAATTCTAGTATCTTTGGCCTATGAGGAGGCCTTCTCTATCTAATATTGGGCTGAGATATTGTTCAATGAGTTCTGCAATTGATGGGAAGCTATGGATTTACCAGTTAGGGTGGAGTAAATCATTTCTCCAGCCTGTTTTTGGAACTCAATTTGGTCTATGGGATGAATATCCCTTGCCAATACCTCAAAATCAATCTTTTTATAATCTGTTGATGTCCTTGGTGGTTGCACAGTTGGTTTTATGAAAGAAATTTGCATATTTCCTTACTTGATTTCAAGAGCTGACATCAACCTGGTTTGATTTGTAGGTGTGATCTTTAAACACTGTGCATAAGGTCGTGCCTTTAATTTCTCATTTCTCATTTTAATTTCTTTATACCTGTCTTTAATGTATTTGTCCTTGTCAGCAGGCCTACTGAATGAGGAGACTTCTACACTGAACTATCGTTCCATCATTTGAGTTTGTGATGTGGATGGCTCTTGAGTTTTTCCAGATGGAGTTGTGCGCTTGCTCATTTTAAACTCAGTTTTAGTTATCTCCGTTGAGCCTTCTGTGTCTTCTTGTTCTAAAACAAGATTGAGCCTTGGCCTTTTGCTTTGGCCGCCTTCATACTGCATGTTGGATGTGTCCATGCCTAAAGTGGATGCTCCTTCCATGTTCCTCTTAGGATTCTTTTCCTCATTCTGAGGAGTCTACATAATAGGAGGGATGCTCGTGGTTCTTTCTTATTGTTCAGGTACCTGCAGAAACGAGCTTTCATCATGCTGTCTTTCTTAATCAATCAAGGCATTCTCAACATCTACCTTTTTGCTATCCCTGTCTACAAGAGTGTCCTCCAACCACTCAGATTGATTTGCATAACTTTCAATCTCTAGTATGGGATGATGAATGTAAGGCCCTAATTTGACCTTTTTTCTAAGTCTGGTCATGAACCCTTGAGGGTCATATCTCCACATAAAACTATTTTGAAACTTCATCTGTTGCATAATCAGATCTGCCTCCTGCCCTGCTTCTCTAGAGTTGCAAATGAAAGGCCCTAACTGGTTTTTGACTCTAAACTGTGTTCTTTTCTTGGCTGATACAAAATTGACTTCATCAAAGTTCATTATTTTCCTATATTACTCTAGAGCAAATAACCTCATGGGGAGGTATTTGGGGAGTTTGTATGGGGCAAGCTAGCACCCATAGATTCTTATTTCTGTGTGGTCTTGGTAAAGGTACCAATCTCCCACCTTACTTTGCTTGGACAGCTAGAGGACTCTTTTGATATCTTGGCTTATTTTGGGTGGAGGAATTCCTGTCAGCATGGTCACAACTGGATGGACAAAAGAGTCAATGAAGTCTGTATAGGTGTATGGTGATGAATACTTGTGGAATAATGGAGTCCAAAATATGACAGACCTGGGTCGACCTCTAGTATCAAGCTTCTGGAGGGTGAAAGGGAATCTGTCTAATTGATAATACAAAAACGTATGGTAAAGTACAAATGAATACTTGAACACTCCCTCATTATGCATTCTAGTAAACTGTTCATGCATCCTTTCAGCTATGAACTGGGCATAATTGTATATAGTAGAAGGAGAATTTCTTGGGGTGAAAATGGACATAAAGGCTAGGATAAGATCATCAACAAAGTCATCAGTGGTACAACCCAAAACACATGATATCATAGTGATAATATGCTTTCCCCTTTCAGAGAAACTGGCAGAAACATATGGAGGGGCATCTTTGGGAATGTGTTGTTCTTCTACAATGAAAGTTTGGAACAATTGGGCCAGTTTTGATGGACTCAACTTGGTGTACTAGTCTAGTCTAAAAAATCTCGAATTGAGAGTGGGGTTAGGTTTGTACCTGGTTGGACTTGTAACATCTCATTGATTGATTCAGTTGTGATGGTAAACATGAATTTATGGTCAGGGGACATTACAGCTCTCTGGCTGGGATTGTAACAGGCATGGCACATGTGGATAATTTTAGGAAAAACATGGGAAAATTGGATTCCTAAAGACAAATGTCATCAGAATGGTTTAGATATCCATCCCTACTTAAACAATGAAGTCTGAGCAGGACCTCATATGCCATTGTATCTCTGATTTGAAAATCCTTGTCTGCTAGGGGGAGGTGGTCTAGGTCCAATTGAGGAGTTGTGATGGGTCTAACATCCATGGAGACAGGGGTAGCCATAATTTAGTTCTTTTGGATTTGAATTTGACTTTCACAGGTGTATTCAGAGGTTTTGATGGAAACTGGCAGTTTTGAGAACGGTTTGGGAAACAGACTTTCAAATTTGAAGTAATTCTAATTAATTTTACTTAATTAAAACACTTTACATGCTTAACATTTTCAAATTTGAAAGGGTGAGTGGTAATTCGTGGTGAAATACTTGGAAATGGTTGAATTATCTTCACATTTGGAGTTCACGGTAGCTGCAAAAGTTTGAATGGCTCTAGTACGAACTGAGATTGGGGTCTCTGCAGCTTCTTCAGGAGTGAATTTGGAGTTCAATTGGAAAATTCAACGTTTTTAGGTGTCGCACTGGTTTGCAGAGGTTCATAAAGAAAATGAGCGAAAAAGGTGAAAAAGGGTTTCTTAGACTTTTTATGGAGCAACGGTCATTTTCTAGCAGGTAATTTCTAAATGAATAGTGGGCAGTTTATCAGATTGAGTAGGGAGGAGGTTTCCCAAGTCGTCACACCGCTTTTGTGGAGGCAGTATTGAGGAGGGGTCACCCAATATACTCTAGCGATCGACACGTAGCAGTCGGAAGGCCGGGGAAAATTGATTTATTGGGCAGGTAAAGGTCGATCGTCAGGTGCAGCCGATATGGCTGTGGACCGTTAGATGAGGGGGATGGTGATCAGATGATAGTCGAGCAAGGGAAGTGCTCGGGTGATAAGAGCATGGGTTTTGGGGGGACCTAATGCTTTAAAATTCGGCAGTTTGGGGTTAATTAAGACTTAATCATGGATTTAATCGATCGGGCGGGGTTTAATGACAAGTTTAATTGATTTAGTCGGGATATGGGGTAAATGGTATAGTTTATATTTAAGCTAAGGGTTGGGATATTTATTTAGGGGATTTAATTAATATATGGGGAAGGTATATGGGGATTTATATAATAAAGTTAAAATTAATATGAAATGAGCGAAGTGAGCATACCCTTAGCATAATGTAATATTTGCATTGTTTATTCACATACATTTGATGCTTAGGATAAAGTACTTTTGTGGGTTGTTTGGGTGAAATAGAATTTAACATGGGGTTTTCACTTTTCCTAGGAAAATGAAGTTTATCCTTAGGAAAAGGGGTTTTATTAGGATAACAAGGGGGAAATGAATTTCATGAAGCGGATTCTAACACTTGATGTCCATAAGTCATTAAGTTGAGGGTCTGATCCCACCAAAAGTCAAAGAAATGCTCTGAGCCTCTTTGCCTTGAAGGATTTTAAAGTACTAGAACATACTTGTGGATAGGAAATTAGTAAGGAGAAAAATGTATGAATGGGAGTTAATTATATTAACTTGCAAACCTTTGTTTTTGCTTTCATAATTGATCATACATATAGAAATATGTGTCTAAGCATGATGCATGTGTTTTGATCCAATCAACTTTATACTTCAGCAACCTTTCTTCTAGTTACCCATCACTTACCCTACCATTTTTCTTCATTTTATTTGGGTGCACTTAGACTAGCAAACCCTTATCATCCATTTTTATTTTGAAAAGTAATCTATGCAATTCTAACCTTATATCACTCAGATTAAACTGATGAGCTCCTTTTATTTTCTCTACCTATCTAATGATCTGCCAAAATTAAACTGTTTGGTCAGATTTTATTCTCTAACTATAAACATAAAATTTAAAGCATGAAATAGCCAAGATTAAACAATTTGATTACCATACACTGTGGCATGAATAAAAAGCTGCACACAATCATTATTATGCATAAAAGTAAATAGTAGTGGCATTTAGACTTGCACACTTTCATGGTCTCTTTTTGTGTTTGGGGTTCATATATTTTAATTTTTTGACCTTCTCTTATTCTTTTTGTCCTTTGCTATTTCTTTTAGGACATACCCTCTTTACATTTTTTAATTTTTTAATATGGAAAACATTTGTAGAAAGCAAAGGTATGTACAATATTACAAGGTTTAACCTTATCCATTCAAAATTATGCCTCCTATTGGTATAGGAACCTAACAAGAGGTATGCCATTGATTTTGGTCTTATATGTTGACGATCTATTCTTGACATGTAGTGAGCCTCTAATGATCGAGTGTATGAGGGATCTAGCCTCTGAATTTGAGATGAAGGACCTTGGTCTCATGTACTAATTTCTAGGTCTTGATGTGTGGCAAAGGCCTCGTGAGATTTTCCTTACACAAGGAAAATACGTTGTAAAGTTTCTAGAAAGATTTGGAATGATTGAATGAAAATCCATGGCTACACCGATGGAAATGAACTTCAAGAAGTTATGTACAAAAGTTATAGGACCCGATTTGGAAAATCTGTCTAAGTATAGAAAACTAATTGTTGCTTTGATGTTCCTTGTGAACACCCATCTAGAAATATGCTATGTAGTAAACACATTGAGTCAATTCATGACCGAGCCCCTCCATGCACATTGGATGGCTACCAAACACGTATTGAGATATTTGCATGGGTCAACCACACTTGGTCTGAGATATTCTATCGTAAATGTTCAACTTCATGGATACACTGATGTTGATTGGGCAGGAAATGTTATCAATAGAAAGAGTAAATTTGGATGTTTCTTTAGCCTTGGATCTGCCATGATATCCTGAATGAGTAGGAAATTTTTTTTTGTAGCATTGAGCACTATCGAAGTAGAATACGTTGCTGTTAGCATGGCTAGCTATGAAGTAGTTTGGTGGAGGGAGATCTTTGGAGAGCTATGAGCAGGACCGAGACAATGATATATTGTGACAAAAAGAGTGGGATCATTTGGCAGATAATCGCTTGTTTCATGACAATTATTGGCACATTGAGATTCAATATCACTTTATTCGAGATATGGTACAAAGAGGAGCTATCAAACTCCATCACATATCAACCTATGAGAAGATTGCAGATATTCTCACCAAGGCACTATCGAAAAGGAAAGTTCTTGGTCTTCAGAGAGCATCTTGGACTGATGGATGTGGCCCTTATGGATAAGGGGCAACGCTGATCGAGGACACTGGGCCAACTCTTCTCACTCGGTTTGAGCTCCCAAGGTGAGGAATTGAGATAGAGGGCTCCTCCCGTTGAGGGATCTCTAAGAAATAGGGTACTCCCCCATCTGTTACCCATAGGGTTGACGATGTTTCTCCCCTATCTTCATAGGGTCGAATATTTTTCTCCCCTATCTGGCCTATGCAGAGTATACCCTAGTTGGGATCATACCCTCTAGCAAGGCTTGTTGGGATCGCTCTCCGTTTGGATAATGGTTTGAGAGTGTACTTGGGGTGTAAAACCCAAGTCGATTGTGATGTAGGTGTTCTACCACATGACTATTGAGGGTCATTGATGGGAATATTAGTAGGAAATAGTATCGGGTTGAGACTTTATTCCCTTTTAAGATTCTGGGTTAAGAATGTGCTCCTCAATGAGATTCCAGGGTCGAAGATGTGCTCCCCTGTATTACTAAATTATCCTATTGCTCGGTATGGGTGGAAGTTATTTCTCCCTAATTATTCTTCTTTTAGATCCGAGAAAGTTTCAGCAGATAAAATTTAGCAGAGACAACCAAAGCATGACGACAACATGATAGGATGATGTGATGATCAATAGACAGATATTGGCAGGCGAAATTATTCCTAGTTGAGAGGGAGTGTTAATTTTTGAAACTAGGGTCAAATTCCACCTTGGACAACTCAGATGACTGAGATGATGATTGTATTAAATTCCTCTTTTCAAGCGGACCAAAATTGACCTAAAGATCACCCTATTTGGGCAAGTGGAAGTTGATTTTTGAATTATTTCATCCACTCATGTATAATGGAATGGGTCGGCCCTAAGCACATGTGAAATTGGTTAGGTTAGCCTCAACCCTAAGTGGACCCTCATGGAAGCCTATAAATAGAATAGACCTAAAGCTCATTTCTACACATTGATCAAGTCATGTACTACTCTTCTCTTTTGTCTTGGTTCACACAAGTTTAACGAAATAAGTTCGTGCAAGGGTCCAAAATTATAGGGGTGAAGCTTGAATGGATCTAGGGTTTCTTTTCTCAGACGCAGGCATGCAACTGAGCATTTTCCTCCATGGATGCATGCACACAGTGGCTAAGGGAGCGTCTAGGGAGTCTTGGATACCTGCACAAAGACCTGAAGTGAGCATGTAGGGTTTCAGAAGTAGATCTATTGGTATTGGTCCCCGGAGGTACACACAGAGTGGTTCAGGTTGCGTCTAGGTAGTCCCAGATGCTCGCACATTATCTGGAAGGGAGCGTCCGGGGATTTGAAGCAATTTTGTGATTATTTGACTTTGGACACATGCACACAGTCTTCCTGGGAGCATATAGATCAAACATAGTGCCCTTAGAGAGTGGCTAAGGGAGCATCTAGGAGTTTCAGACACATGTAGTCTACCTTGCTAGGAGCATTTAGGGTTTTGATCTAGTGTTTGACAGTTGAATTTAGTTGGCTTCAATGGTCTGATGGATTAAGGGTTTCTCGCTGTTTTTCTATAGATATGAAGTCTGTTATGTAAATCTCTACTATAATATTATTTATTGGGCTTATTGTACTCTCTGATAATTTTTTTTTATGATGATCTAATAAAACAGAAGATTTGAAAGGGCTTTCCCCCTTCTGGGGTTTTTCCCTGGTCTTAGACCATTCTGATTTCTATTATGGTTGTGTTGTTCTCTTCTTTTTCATTGCATATATTGTTCGGTATATAGTTACAGTTTATGATTGGTTACATTGCTAATAATTGGATGCATTGTTAATGAAGAAGTAAATTGGGCTAAAGTAATTGATATAGCATATAGCAATCCAAAAAAAAATTAACATTCATGCGGGTTTTCCTCTCAAGTGGAGAGGTTTTGGCCCTGGCTGATAGCATATATCTTGTGTCATTTTGTCTCACTATTCTTTATGTTTTCATATTTGTTTGATGAAAAGAACACAAAAATAATTAAGGTGAAAAATAATCTAATCAAGATATGAAAAAAATACATCACAAACAATTTATCAAAGTAAGAGAAATCACATAATCTAGTTACCCCTATATTTTTCAACACGTTGGAGGTACAAAAAAATATTATAAGAAGAAGCTAATGGGTAGATGGAGAACACACTTGTGAAGACATGGAGATCGATTTCCATGGGGAGTTCAATTTTCCAGAGATAGTAGCTAGAAGAGTTTGATCGAGAAGGAAGTAAAGACAGAGATGGCCAAGGACATTAAAGATGGAGGAAGATTTCCAGATCCAGTGAGTACATTTGTAGAGAGGGCGAAATTTATCTAGGAAACTACATAGAGGCATTATAGAAGCTTCAAAGGGAAGTTTTATTTTCTAAAGGAAGAAGATTTTTTCAGTTCCAGAGGTCAGGCAAAGGTTTTAGAGGGTCGAATAATCATTTTCCCAATCAGTAGTAAGAAGGATGACTTTATTTTTAGTTGTTTCAAGAAATGTGAATGCAGGCAATACAAGTGCATGTAACGCGAGTGTGGGCCGAGTATGTAGCAGACTACGCCAGGGTGACACAAAAGCTAGGCAGGGATAGGTGGATGACTTGATTTTTCTGTCAAGTGTCGGGATTGCTCGGAGTGAGGGTACTTTACCTCAAGATATTTTCACCAATATTTTCATTGCAAGGTAGCTAGTATTTAGCATCCATATTGTACTCAGATAAATTTACTACTACTTAATAATATCAAATCCTCAGTTACTACATCACTTTTCCCAAGTTGGGTTTTTCTGAGGACTTTTGTCCATAAATAATTGTGTCATATTTTATGTGTGTGTGCTAGCATTTCTAAGTTTCTAGTGCTATTATTTTCCACAATATTTTTGTGAATATTACAATGTGTTTATTTTGCTTTTGTCGTAGCAATGAACTGCTAATTTAATTAATAGTTGGAAGAAATAATACCAGTTGCTGCAATAGGATCTCAAACTTGAAATATTCATATGGTATCAGAGTGTGATTGATCACATAGGGCAGCTCATAAGCAAAAGCAAAAATTCACTATTCAGAGGGAGAAACAAGATGAATTGTTGGAGGCTGCATAGAACCTAAGTCAGGCAAATTGAATTGATGGGAAGATCGATTTTTTACTGCAGGTTGGAAGAAAAATTGTCTTGCAAGATTCAATGATTCCAGTAGGGAGAGGGAAAAACAACTCAAATTTTCACTAAGCAGACTTATTTTCTGGGCACAGAGGCTTTTGCAGCAGTTTCCTAGAGCAGATTTTGTGCCAGGTGGAAGAGAAAAACACGCATAAAGGGAAAATTTCTCTCAAGGTACTTTGAGTTTTAGAGGCCTGCTTTTTCTTGTATCAAATTGGCAGAAGCTATGAGCATATCTTCTCACTTGAGTAGGGAGTGCATATAGCAGATCCGTCAACCAAGAAAAGGGAAAGAGGGAGTTTTGGACTAGGTTCGATATGGTCACAATTGGGCTCAGAGATCAAGGAAAATTGGACAGTGCCTCCAACTATGTTATTTGGAAGGCTAGAATGTCCTTTCTCCTAAATGAGAATGGTTTGAATAGATCCCTTCCTCACTAGGATTCAGGAGGTCTGAGATCAACTAGCAGTCATTGGGGAGGCGCCCCAACCCATAGAGCTTGTACGATCAACATTGAACAGTTTCCCAGAGGACTAACAAGTGTTTGTCCAAAGTATATTGGGCAGAGACACTTTGCGTAGATGGGATTGGATGTGGGTTGATATACAACAAGAGGAGTTGAGGCGAGCTCTAGTAAAGAGCACCATCAATGAAAACAACAACAAGGGAGTGAAGAGTGAGAAGGAAGAGGATAATGTGGCCCTATCATTCAAAGGTCATAGTCAAGAGCAAGGGGAGAAGAAGAAGAAGACGAAGGACCTATCAAAGCTCAAGTTCTTCAAATGCGATGAGATTAGCCACTACAATACGTAATGTCCTCTTAGGAAGAAGGACAAGAAGGAGAAGCAGGACCACGTGACAATTTTGCTGAGATAGACAAGTTGTTTTCCAGGTTGGAGGAAGTGTTTTCTATTTTTGCATCTATACCTCTAGGAGAGAGGTGGGGTGACATGGAGTTGTGTCCTAGAGTTACAGAGGTTGGGAAGGGTCCATTAAGATTTCCTCCTCATGGATCATTACCTAGCTGTGGGGGCCCATAGTATTTAGTATCAAGATGGATCAGTTTCATTGATGTAATCAGATTCCTGAGTGACAATTGCATATTGGTAGCAAAAAGGTGTTGAGAAGCACGATGCAGTGTTGATAGTAGAGCAGAAGACTCAATAGTAGAGTCAGTGGCAATGTAGATGCTTTAGTTGATAATGCAACAACTAGTAGCAATCAGGACTCAAGAGACAGATGTAGTAGACACAGTTGATTTAGAATTTTGGATGCTTCTCAGTTGTAGTTGTTGCAATTGCAGCAACAACATATGAGAGGCAGTATTTGCAGTGAAGATGTAGAGTTAGCAGTAGTATGGTAGTGTCAGCAACATCACATATGTAGCATCAGAGTCGCACAATGGTTGGTGGGTAGTGGCCATACATCAACAGCATGATGGAGGGGCAATACGGAGATAAGATGTTGTAACATCAGTGGTGCAGCACTAGAACACATTCCTTGCTAAGAGGGGCTATTAGTTGTTGCATAAAAAATTTTCTAGCCTTGAAAACTTTGTGGAGAGTCTAAAAATATGAGTTCTCCATAACCCATAAATTATTTCTAGAAATTCCACCTAGAAGTGTCTAAATTAAATTATTAGACTATTTTTTAATATTTCCTAAGTCTCAACTTAGGAAATATGGTTAATTAATTAGAATTAATTGGTATAAGGTGTGAATCATCTAGAAACTGACATGGATCGACTGGGAAATAATATGGACGCTTGATTAAGTTTTAATCTTGATTGTTATAGGTCCAACAAAATATTATAAGAAGTCGATGGGTAGAAGGAGAACACACCTGTGGAGACACAGAGATCGATTTCCTTGGGCAGTTCAATTTTCCAGAAGTAGTATCCAGAAGATTTCGATCCAGAAGGAAGTAGAGATAGAGAGGGGTGTGGACAGTGAAGCCAGAGGAAAATTTCTAGATCTCGTGAGTGCATTTGCAGAGAGGTTGAAATTTCTTTAAGAAGTTGCATAGAGGCAGGGTTGAAGCTTCAAAGGGCAACTTGATTTGTTAAAGGAAGATGTTTTCAATTCAATAGGTGAGAAAGAGGTTCCAAAGGGATAGAGAAATGTTTTCCCAGTGAGTAGAAGGCAAGAGAGCTTGACTTTTAGTTGTTTTGAGCAACACGAGTGTGGGAAACACGAGTATGGGTAGCACAAGTGCAGGCAACGCGAGTGCGAGCAACACAAGAGTGAGCAGCGCGAGTACGAGCAACACGAGTGTGAGTAGTGCGAGTGCAGGTTGAGTGCGTAGTATACTGCGCTAGGGTGATGTAGAAGATGTGCAGCTATAGGTGTACGACTTGATTTTTAGTGGCAGTGAAGTGTCGGGATTGCTCGAAGTAAGGGTATTCCCTCAAGATTTTTTTCACCAATTTTTTCTCTACATGATAGCCATTATTTAGCATCTAGATTGTACTCAGACAAATTCATTGTTTCTTAATAATATAAAACCCTCAGCCATTGCACCAGTTTTCGCAAGTTGGATTTTTCAGGGGACTTTTGTCCAAAAATAATTGTGTCATAATTTATGTGTGTGTGTTCCAGCATTTCTCAACTTCGAATGCTATTATTTTCCATATTATTTTTGTGAATATTGCTGTGTGCTTATTTCTTTGTTGCCATAGAAATGAATTGCTAATTTAATTAATAGTTAGAAGAAATAATACCAGTTGCTGCAATAGAATTTCAGACTTGAAATTTTCACACAAACCCTCTCTAAACATCACCATACTTCCTTGTGTATAGTAAATAAGTTATGCTGCCACCTAACTTGTATCTCCCAACCTTGCAACTCTCTCAAGAGTCCCAAGGAAAACCATGCTTTTTGGTTCAAAGTAGGATGATACCTTGCTTAAACTTGAGGAAGAAAGGATCAAGGCTAAAGAAAGAATTGTGGTACACCAAAACCGTATTAAGCATTGGTTCGATAAGAAATATGCAAGGACTAAGATTTTTGAGGTGGGTGACTCAGTATTGAAATGGGATAATGCCCACAAAGAGAAAGGAAAACACCCGAAATTCCAATCTCTGTGGATAAGTCCTTACACCATCAAAGATAAACTTGGCCATAATTCTTTCAAGCTGAAATATTTAGATGGGATGATGGGCCCTCTTCCCATTAATGGTTGAGATTTAAAGCACTATTTTTAGTATTAGTTCTAATTTGTGTTCCCTATACAATTTCTTTCTTTATCATTTGTTGTCTAGTTTATGTTTGTTTTTTCAAGTCTTGTTTTTGTGTCTTGGTCATTGTGCATAAATAAGATCTTGTGTGAAAAAGTGCATGGCTTTGAAGGGCTGTGTGGTGAAGTAAAATAGGGAATGTGAAAACCACAACGTTTAGCTATATGTTAGTTCTTCTTATTTTCTTGGGATGATGCTATAGGTTGAGCTAAGTCCAGATGAAAAATACGCTACATCTAAGAAGAAAACCATGAGAGAACCTATAATACCCGCATCTATTTTGGTATCCCAACTCCTCAACTTGTATTGAAATTACTTAGTGTTTTACATGCTTATCCAATTGAGTAAAGAAAGGTTGAGGGGAAAATATATAACAAGAAAACCTATATCAGAGGTTATATAAATACTTCTCTGAAGGGCAATCCTCTTATGCTCTCAATAAGTCAGGATCCCTCTTCCACCTTATTGAAATAATAAGTGTTGAAGCATATTTATATTTAATAAATAAGTAAAGGGTGAAAAAGGAGAAATGATTCCTGCATAGGGAGGTGAAGCAAGTGACTTCATCAGGGTACTGCTCAGGCATGTTGGTAGCGAAGCAACACTTGTGCTCAAGTAGTGACTTCGTCGAGATATTGTCTAGGCCTGTTGGCAGCAAAGCAACACCAGAGATGAAATTCATACTTTGAATATCTTAAACTCACCATTACATATTACCCTTTCCTAGATTAAAACAATTATGATATGGCATAATCTTTTGTGTTGAACCAAGGAAAGGAATGTAGGGTGTTATACATATAACTAAGTCGAAAAGGGGAAGTCAAGGAAATTGTATTCATGAACCAATACTTCTTGAGGGGCTAACTCTTTAACTGAAATCTATTCCTAGGCAGAGAAGTTGAAGTTCACCCCTCAATCATTCAACCCTTCCCCCTTTGACACTGCGCCCTATTCCTAGAAGCTTTCCTCGTCCTTCCCAAGCACACTGATGAGCCATGATTAGAAAATTTGTGTGAAACATGTTAGAATAGGATATTTTTTGGACTGATGATTGCTTGTCATGAATGACATTAGCTGCAGGTGTTCTAGAACAACATTGCAAGGATGCATAAAGAGATCTGTCAAAAAGAGAAATTTAAGGAAGCATTAAAGAGAAAAGAGCACATGAAGTGAGAGGATGAAGAACATTGAAATTATGATTATCAAAATGGTCCAAAATATTCCATATGATCAGAGACCTTTTGGAGGTTAAAGGCATTAACAACATGGAATTTTCATGCAAGATTGAAGATATAAGTAGCAGCATTGTCACCTCTCAACAAAATCCATGTCATCAGTCACTAGGATTCCCAATCATTAGTGTTTGTGACTTGTCATGCTTTCACCACATGATGATGTGTAAATCATGATGTAATTATGTAATTATTGTAAAGAAAAATGTATGGAAGTCTAGGAATCATATATGGACAAAAGATCCATATGAAGAAGTCTAAAATACATATGTAATTTCAAAATTCATGTAGAAGTCCAAAGGTCGCTAGAACTTGAAAAATCATGAGAGAATCTCAAGAGTCCTGGGGATATGAAAGGTCATGCGTA
This sequence comes from Pinus taeda, assembly GCA_000404065.3. Taxonomy (NCBI): domain Eukaryota; kingdom Viridiplantae; phylum Streptophyta; class Pinopsida; order Pinales; family Pinaceae; genus Pinus; species Pinus taeda. Next base: position 88,330 of record APFE030515608.1, read on the forward strand.
TAATTATAAAATAAGCCTCATTACTCAAACAAAGGAATTTTTACCTTCTCTTCTCCCACAAAGCATTAGAGAGATAGAGATATTTCTTTTGGGGAGAAAGTCGTGGCTCTACCACTCCATTATTGGAGCTAGTTGTGTTCGTTATACTCATGTATCTTGGAACTTTTGCGTAATACTTAAAGCCTTTTAGCTCATTCACAAGTACATATGTGCTACTCTCTTATGCTAATTGCTTAACCCAAGGAAAACCTTTAAGTAAATGGCATCCGACCCATATTTCCAAATGGGACCCCTACACCAAATGGTGTGAGGCCTAATTGGGACCTCATGTTGGGGAGATCTCCTATGTGTTTGTGGGTTCCAGTACTGTCAACACTTCCATGGTCACTTCATCATCGATTTATGTTGTATTAAGTGTTTAAGTCTTCTTATTGGAATCTAATGGCCAAAGTCACTTGCTCACACATGCTTGGTCTTTGTTGAATCTATAAGCTCTTATTCTATGAAAACTTGAACAAGCATAGCATGTTCCATCAAGACAATTTCAATGCAATGTTCAACCCATGTCGACAATTTTTGTGCCCTTTCATTGGCAATTTCCCTCACTTTGATCGCATTTGTACTTATATTCCAGTGAGTTTTCCCAAGTGTTGCTTTTGGTGCACCCTTTCTTTCACAATTGTCGTTTTCACAATCGTGAATATCACTCTTTCTCTCTTTCACATCAGTAAGTGTCGTTTTCATGTTATATTCACTCTAGAATGTGTCACTTTCAATGTCGTTTGCATTTTACAAGTGTCGTCTTCATGTTTTTCTCCTGTCGTAGGTGTCACTTTTGTTTTTTTCACTCCTGCATGTGTCACACCTTTGTGTATCACCAAAGTGAGTTTTGGCACACCCTTCTACATTACATGGTCCTACATATCATTGGAATATGCACTATACACATTCCTACAACTTAGTCCACCTTTTGGTCACGATTATCACTTCTACCGTAACTTATGTTCTAAGTGTTGTAGTATGTCTTTTCAACTTTTGCACTTAAAAATAGGTTTCACTTCATTGTTGTTTTGAGGTGTAACTATTTTTATTGAGTCTAAAGAATACCCTATCTAGTATTGATGGAATTTATGTGTGTGATCCATGTTTGAGTCTTGTTAAGATGCATTTCTTTCTCTTACTCTGTTGGTCCCAAACTTAGCCATTTTGGGAGCTCTCCTTGGTCCTCCTGCTTAGTGTGAGTTGTGAAAGTATTAGTCCTCTAACAAGGTTATGAGCTTAACCTATTCATGGGTGTCAATTATGTAACCTTACTCTCCAAAATTGGTGCACTAAGTCATCCTCAAGATCACCTCAAAACTACTGCACGTTAAGAACATTCCAAGGACAACCACCTAACCCTTCTTGTTCTTACTGACTAACTACACTAAGTTTTGATCTCCTCTACCTTGCATGACACATAGAGCACTCATAGCTAACAACATGGAATCCTTCCACCTTCTTGCAGAGGCAAACTATGCATTACAATGACCCCTTATCCTCGAAATGCAGTGAAAACCCTCCTAGACAAGGTGGACTCCTTCTTGTGGCCTTCCTCAATGGAAAGTGCATTCCAAATGGAAAAGAAACCATTGTTGAGTAAAACTACACTAGCCTAGAAGGAAAAGTGCATTCTAAATAAATAGTGACCCCTTGTTCAATCAAATTGTGTTGGCTCTTGAGCTTCCTCTTCCTCCCGACGCATGGAACACAATGAAGCATCATTAAGTTCCCTTGCCTCTTCCCAATGCGCTCTGCACTCAAGTCTCATCCTTGAAAAGTATCCCTTAGCACATGGCACAATCTGAAGGGACAATGAGCCTTTTACCAATCAAACATCACTTTCCTAAAGGCCCCTTCCTTCAACCAACACATAGCCCAGTATTAAGCCTCAAGCCTTCATACTTCCCTCTTCCCCTTGCACTCTACACTAAACACTTTCCTAAGCCTCTCTTATTCAATGCATGATGCAGTCATAAGGCATAAGGAGGCCCTCTCTCAACCTTTTACTAGTCAAAATGTTATTTCCAAGTATTCCTTTCTTTCCTTCTTAGCACATGGTGTAGTCTTAAGCAACAAGCTCACCACCTTGGCCCTTCAACTTCCCCACTTTGCTAGACCAAGGAGAAATCCTCTTCATAGTGCATGACATAGTAACAATGAACAATGGAGTGTTCTTGAGCAACTGTTGAGTTTGAATGTGCCCTCCTAATCAAGTCTCCTCCTTTCAACCCTTCCACATGCCTATCATAAATATTTCATTCCTTGATCTAGGTAGTGATAGAGTAGATGATTTCAAGACTGATTGTGCCTTGTCATGGATGATTTTCATTGGCAAGACTACCTACTTAGCATGACAAGGTAGTTCTCAAATAAGATAGTAAGGAGAAAGAAAAAAGAAGCACTTGCAAAGAAGAAGCGCATGAAATAACCATCATGAAAACATGAAGCAAATCCTAGACCAAGACTAAAAGAAGGCATTGCATGATGACTCAGAGGATTCCAATACTAACTCAATACCCTTTGCAAGGTGAAGATGAAGTACTAATCAGATCTAATGTCAAGATTAAAGACATAGAAATAGGAAGAACAACTTGGCATCTCCACCTCATCATGAAGTCCATGACATCATTTGCCAAGTTTTGACTTATACTAGTATCATCACTATGGCATATGTATCCATGTGTCTTGTCACATCATTATGTGGAATGTAATGATGTACTTCTAAGGAAAAGGACAAAATTTAATGTGTGGAAGTCCAAGAGTCATATGTGGAATATGAAAATTCACTTAATCATAGATCGACAAAGGAGTATTTAGGAGAAGTCCAAAGGTCATTTAGAGAAGTCCAAAAGTCATTTAGAAGTTCAAGAGTTGTTTAGAAGTCAAAAGGACACATTAGAAGTCCAAGAGTCATGAGGGTAATTCAAGAGTCAAGAGGAGATGAAAGGTCATTTCTCTTGTTATAAAAGAAACCTCATAACTCAAGCAAAAGGTTTTTGGAGGCTTAGGCTTTGGAGAGCTAGTCTTGGCTTCTTTACTTGACATAGAAAAGAAACCTATTCTTTGGAGAAGAAAGAAGTGACTTAATGTTCCATTACTAGAACTGGTTCCTCATCGTTGTAACTGTGTACTTGGATCTTTCACTTAATTCAAACTCAATGAGCCAACACATTTTCATGCATGTATCATGAATGTTTTAGGACTATTCTTGGGATGCTTGCGGTATATGTTGTGTTTATATGTACTAGAGAAATTGAACTATTTTGATGGATTTGGTGCTTATCTTGTTGAATGTGTGTTGTATTTGTTTTCATGAATCATTGTTATCTTGTGAAATAATTTACAGTTTAATCAACCAATCTTTCCTTTCTCTAGTGTGCCTTCTTTGGGATAGTACTATTACTTTCCTTTAGGGGACTCACTCTTTTCTCCTGTCGTGAAAGTCTCCTTTTACACATCGCTATCGGTGCATCACAATGTAAACTTCAGTTCTTATTCAAAAGTTATGTGGATAATCTCTTATGTTATTCATTTAAACCAAGCCAAGCATTATAGTTATGGTGATCGAGTCGATACTCTGGATGGGGCTCCTACTCCAAAAATTGTGAGGTCTAATTGGGAATTCACATCGGGGAGACCCCCTGTATGTTGGTGGTATCCAACACCATCAATAGACTATCAAGCCATGTAACAACACCTAGGTAAGCCTATTATTTTTTCAAAGGGTTTCATTCTAGGGAGTTTTTAAACCTTCCCAGATTATTTGTGTTTGTAAACATGAATAATTGGCAAAGTGTTTCTCCTAGATATATCCAAAGCTAGGGTGGAACTCATTGACAAGGTCTTAGGTGAGTCCTAGTGTTATCGAGTCGATGTATTTTTATCATACTAGATCATGTGTCTTGAGTCGCAGTATTTGGTTGAGTCTTAAGGGGTTTGTGTCTATTGTATATTTCCACTTTTAAGCGTTGATTATTGTAATATATTGATGTAAAAGTGTGTCTAAAAATATTTTTGGTGACTAGTTCCTCATAATTATAACACCAGTACCAAAATATTTTTACGCTGTAAGGCGTTTCCCTTTGAAATGAATTGCCCCAGCTGCCACCTTGTCCTATTGTTGACCATGGATTTGTGGTGTTAGACAATTGAATGAAGCATGATCGTTGATCCAACACTGATCCAAAACTGAATGGTTAATGAGGAAGCGGGACGGACGCACCGCTAGCGAGCCATTCATTTCGCAGCTGACATGTGCTTGTTATATTATTTTTCCATGACGCATGATTTGTACGTTGGTCCTCCGAGGCACAGACGATTATTAATACGCGACACTCTCAACCATTGCATTGCAAATCCTGTTATCTCACATTTCTCGGTCCATTCTGGTCGACTGCTCGAACCTCGAGCAAGGAGATTTCTGCTTCGAATTTGTAGTGGCCTGTCTGAGATTCAGATTTGCTCAGCAGGAATTGTGCTTAGGATTTGGGCTTTTCCACATCAATTCGCAGTAACAGGTGCATTGTGAGCGTGAGCGAGAATGGCAGGTGCATGCAACTACGCATCTGCGGCTCTCTTGGTCGTTGTGTTGATAATGGTGGGAGCGGGAGTAGCTACAGTAGCAACAGAGGTGACGGCAGCATCTCCTAGTACAACAATGGAGGCAGGTGCTGCTTCCATGGCTTTCGTTCCCTCTCTATTCTTCACCATCATGGCCTCATTCATACCCTTCTTGGCCTCTCAATTTTACTGAGATCTATTGCCGTTGCTCTTGGTCATTTTTAATGATGAGGGAGGGGTGGCTTTTATTATCCTATTTTATGTATATTTTTGATATGTATACGACATTATAGGTCTAGGTTTTGTGGAGGCCATTCTTTTCTGGACGAGTGCCAGAGTATTTTGCATCCACTACACGCTTTTCTTCCTTCATTCTTTATCCATTTAGGAAATAAAGGGATCTTTTCACGGCCCTTTCTACTGAATATGATTTGAGTTAATAAATGTTGTTCGATAATCTTGGACTTAGCAGATTACAACTTCTTTTGAGTTTTTCTGTTGTTTTAGGGTTTTTTTATGAATCCCTTTGAATGTTATGATGTTGTTTGTCGAGATTAATTTACAATGGGATGAGTTTAAATATGCTATCTAGTATGAGGGTAATGCACTAGAAGCATTGGTTCGCATGAAATCCTTTCCAACATAGGGTCATGTTCCATCTTTTTATGTTAGGGGAGTGACTGCATACTGTCATAAATGCTCTGGTATTGTATTCTATTGTATGGTTGAGTCTGCGAGAGGACTTTTGCATTTGAATGGTCAGTGGAGGGCTACATTAGAAATTAAATTCATGTCAGTTCAATTGAAGCAACCGTTTAATTGATGATAATTGTCCAGACCCATTATGCTTGAACGAATTCTTTTTCATGGATATTTTAATCGACAGCTGCTGGACTTATTCCTCTCCAGATGACTCTTGTTTTTACATAGTGACAAAGAAGGAAGTAGAGACTGTAAAGGGACCAGAAATAGCTGCGATAATTCATTGAATACCATATATTCATTATTCTTTGAGTAGCATAAACTATTGTGAGATACGGTGTGTATATATATAAATATATGTCGGAGGATAAGAATACGCGGGATATCCATCCCCTTTCACCATTTACATCTCTTACGCTGACAAAGTTTGATAGCAATGAGCCATGATAAGCTTTCCAGCTCTCTATGACCATAAATTCTTTTAATAGTGAATTATAGTATCTTTCCATCTGTGCATGTGATCATAAATTCTTTTAATAGTACATTATAGTATCTTTCCATCTGTGCATGTGATCATTCAAAATTTTCGATGTGCAGAGAGTCATTCATTTTAGGATTAAAAAAGTAGGAAGCATTTGATACCCTGGCATGCGAAAATTTAAAAGTGCCACACTCATCTTCTGACATCAGACCAAAAGGGTACAAAGCATATTATAACCTGACATACTCATCTTCTGACATCAGACCAAAAGGGTACAAAAGCATATTATAACCTGACATACAAATCACAAATTCATTTGCTGACATATCCTGATAAAAGGGCACAAAGCATAAAAATAATGGCATATAAGAAGAGTTGAATATTTGGTAAGCCAGTGCAATTTGTTCTTGCGTTTTTCATCTTGTGTGTTGAAGATTTGGAAAGCTAATGTTATGGTGCAATTTGCTTTTAATCTTGTAAAATTAAATGATCCAAAATGACATTAAGCATTTAAAGAGGCTTGGTGGATAAGGTGTCTCTCAAGCGGCTATAAAAATGTTCTATGTTACACTTCACTTTATTTGCACCTAGATTCAAAATTGTGTTTGAACCTTTCAGTCCTATATAGAATATATTTACGTGGTAAGGCGTTTCCCTTTGAAATGAATTGCCCCAGCCACTGCCATGTCCTATTGTTGACCGTGGATTTGTGGTGCTAGACAATTGAATGAAGTGTGATCGTTGATCCAACACTGATCCAAAACTGAACGGTTAATGAGGAAGCGGGACGGACGCACCGCCAACAAGCCATTCTTTTCACAGCGAACATGTGCTTGGCTCACATTGCCAACAAGGGCTCTGCCTAGACTTGAGCTCTGAACCTCCGCCTCATGCGCAAAAAAAATACCGTCACGATGATGAAGTAGAAGAAATCCTCCCTCATAACACTGGTGAGAAAAATGAAATCAGCATCTTTCCATCAAAAATGTTGTAATAATGTTGATATTGAAACAGGTAGCCAGATCATGGCGCCATTGACAGAAGACTCCAGACTCTGCAGAAGATTGTTCCTGGCGGCAAGAAAATGGAAGTTCATACACTTTTTCAGGAGACCGCCAACTATATTTTGAATCTTCAAATGCAAGTTCAAGGTTTGGAAGCTCTTTCAGATTTCTACATTGCGAATTCTGCAGGTCGTGTGGTCGAGTCCACCTCGCTACAGGACCGATCAACGTCTTGCGTTGCACAGGTCTGATATGGTATATAAGTGATCTTGCTTGCTTGTCTGTATAATTTTAAATATGCAGTGTATATATGAAGGCAACGAGGATGTAGCTAGTTGTTACCTCGGAATGTTTCTCACTGTATGGTATGGTTGTATAATGCCAATAAATTTACTCTCTGTAAAGGTGCTGCTCCTATTTCTTAATATCTAAAAGGGGTGAGGATTAAATATGGAAACATGGCCGGCTATTTTACTGAACACCACACAAAGAAGAGTATTGAAATATGGAAAGAAAGGGATCTGAGACGAGCAGAGAAAGAACAACGTAGAAGAGCTAGAGGCAGACAGAGAAGTCAATCAACATTGTTATAGTGGCTTGCCGTTGTTGTTACATGAATGACACCGAAGAATAAAACTCGCTCCCACATAGAACACCAATTTTTTCAGTCCGCCTCTTGTCCTCCTCAGCCCTTATGACAGCACGTTAGCCCTTATATATAAAAGTGCGACGATGTTTACACTGCAAACTGCATATTGATTTTCACATTTGTGTGTTTTTGAAATTTGTACTTTGTGCTCATAGAAGTGAGATATTCTATAAGATGTGTACTTCGTGCTTGTAGAAGTGAGGTATCTGCGTAACGTTGTTTGTTTTCCAAGTTTGTTTATCAGGATGTTTCAATAGATACATGTGAATCTAATTTTGTGTTGAGATTGCAACAAGATGATGGAGCTTAGTGAAAAGAGTCGCCTTCACTAAGTGGGCCCGCAGGCTATTTTTGGCGCAAGTCTATTTTTAGACTATGTCTATATTTAGACATATGGATCATGTCTATGGATTGTAGGTTGCTGTTTATGGATAATTGATCAAGTTGGGAAAAATAGATGGACTTCTATTTTTAGATCACAGCGGAGTGACGCTGCTCAGTCTAAATATAGAACAATAAAATATTATTAGCTCATAATAATATTTAGACTATAAACTTTGTCTTATTCTCTTGGAGCACTTTAGGATGAGCTACGGATGTGGTACATGCAGATCCCAGAAGAAATACGTGGTTACCTATGGGATGACTAATATTTTCATGCAGGACTTCAGTTAGAACTCAAGTGAGTTGAGTTTAGTGGACTGGAGGTGCAGTTGATGGAGTTGTGTTCAGTTTAGCTTTGTTAAACTGGTTGTATTTAGTCTAACTGGCAAATAGACTAGAGATGAGTTGGGTGAATTAGTTATTAATTAATTCACAAGTTATTAACTCATAATACAACTAATGAATACATCAGTTAACTCAGTTGCATGTCAGTGCATGTTCAGTTCAGCAGGGACAGGTGTTAGAGAATCATATTGCTATCAGTTCTGACTATAGTTGTGCGTCAGATCTTGCACAATCAAGGGATTGAGTATGCCAATGAGTTTGCCCACGTATTTTCCCACATTGTAGCTTGTGCTCACGTGATTTTGCCAAGTAAATACGTGGTTGCCTTGGAATTATCATCAGGTCTTGAGCAGGTATTGAGCAGCGGAGGCAGGCAAGCAGCGAAGGAGATTTGAGCCAGTGATTGATTCAGATCTGAGCTGTATTGTGTGTAACAGAGGTGGAGATACTTGTGAGAAGTATTATCCTGTGTAATGTTACATGACTCAACCATTAATATACAGATAGTTGGGGTTTTTAGCGAGATGCTTTCCCTGGGATACATACTGTGTTAATGTGTGAATGCTCT